>JAQIXV010000241.1:0-60242 GCA_034700625.1 Tectocepheus velatus
TCATAGATATATCGGTTACGGTATCCGTCAATATTCACGTTTGACTCCAAGTCAGCCACCGTTGGGAACACCCTCTCGGGTGGATAGACTGTTGGTTAATGGTCTTAAAGTCCATTCCTCTGCTATTCAATTCATTATGTCTTCACTCACCTGACTCTACAGTAATACTCATATCGAGTGGCTGTCCCTTTACCAGAGGACAGGGCTCCTCAACACAGGACGGGATCTCAATTTTCTTGATAGCAGTGCCATCTGAAAATTGCACTCTGGTCAGTATCATTAAGTTATCTTGGTTAATTACTCACAGAGTTGAGAGAACTTGACTTCAATTGTCAGACAAAAGGGCAGAACCAGAGCTAAAACTAACAGACACTTCATTTTGAGGACAGGTATCAGTCGTTTGTTTAAATTGTTTTTCAATTAAAATCATTTTATATTGAAATTGATTTAATCTTTTCGTGAAATCATTTTCAATGAGACATCTGTTCGACAGTTACTCAACAACTCATAGGACTTACTGCAGAATCAAGAGGTCTGAAGCCTTACCCCCAAAACACTTACCTTGTTTGTTCAGACAAACACCAAGGTTTAATGAAATATTTATCCAGGAATTGTACGCAAGGCTTAAATAAATGAAAAAATACGTAAAATATTCTCAAAAAACGTGTTTTTATCGTCAAATTTATTTATCAATTGAAAAGTCGATGAAATTTGTTTTTAACACTTTTTTTCTCGCATTTGAGACAAAATCATATAATTCAGAGCAAAACTGAAGACAAGAAAATATATTTTCAATTAACAAATCGTTTCGCTTCTGTTTGTCGACCAAAAAAAGTCCACAAAAAGTGTTTTTTCACAAAAAAGTCACAAAAAATGAATTCAAATATTAATTAAATAATAATAAAAAAAAGTCTTTGAAAACGAAATTAATTGGAAATTCAATTGAATTGAGAGACTATTCATCGGAAAAAAAATTAATAATTTAAATAAAAGAGTCATTTGTTTTGTGTTTTTTTTATTTGTAGTGTTTGTCCCAAACGGATGATCACAGGAGACGAGTAATAATCAATTAATAGATTTCTTCTCTTATTATCATTTGTTTTGAAATTTCAATTTAATTATTAATTAATTTTCTTATAATAATAGTTGCGATCAATAACTCATATAATAATAAATAACTTAATTATTAGTTATTATATAATAATTAATCAAATATATTGACCACAAATCAAATAAAAACACTTTTGATAATTGTCTTCAGACACGAAGAAAATAACACTTCGTTTGCGTCGCGGAAGTCATTGTCTTTCGAAAAACAGTTCCCGAAGACTCTTAAAGTGGTAATCAATTTGTCGTTTGTTTTTCAGTTAAATAGGAATTTATTACAACTTTTTCGCTAATATTCCGATAAATTACGCGATTATTAGACGAGAAAAAAGCCTTTAAATTACAGGAATAGTACTTCTTCTCTAAAAAATGGGATGAATTTGAAGAAAAGGGTCGACCCCTCACTCGCCGAACGTCGGGTGCCGTCGTTCCCATCGACTAAACGATTAAAACAATTTCTCAAAAATTTAATTACAATATATTTGTATCTCTTTTTGCATCCATTCGTTGATTTTCGATACAAACAAAAACTCTTCGGAACTAAACTTCAGATAAAATCACTTATTCTTTGGTTATTATCAACACTTTTGATGGCAAAACACTTCCCAATAAAATACTGAAGACTTTTGAAGAGAAAACTTATTAAACAAAAACTTTTAATTTGATTTATATATCGATTTCTTTTTGAACACATTTTTCTGTTGAAAATCACTTTTTAGTTACCAATCAATCGATTGCTTTGAAAACAGATATTCATATCAATCGTGTAATCAATGAGTGAATGGCCTTTTTGTTGGGGGTGTCGACTCTTTTGTAGGAATTCCTCTGAATTTTTGTTTCTATCGATGAGTCGAAGCGTTAATTAAATTAATAAATAATTTAAAAGTTTTTTTCGTTTTTTTCAAATTAAAGACATTTTTCGAGAGAAAAGACTTCTTATTCTTCAGAGACTGAGTCCAAAGGGGAAGGAGTTGTGATGAGAGAGAGAGAAGTGGGATGAGGGACGACACCAGCGGTTAAAAAAAATGTTTAACATTTTTTCATTCGACTCCAAATCCGATGCCTTTCCCCACCAAATGAGTTGAGAAATGAATAGAGTTTTTCGTCGTTTCGTCCGTCGATTTCATTACAATATTAATAAAAATTTGAAAAAACTGTTCATTAAATCAAACGATCGATTCGTCGGTTGTTTTCTTCGATTAGTTTTGTTTTAAATCACTTTTTAAAGAGTTTTTTAGACACAGAAAGAGATGGCTTGTGATTCAAACACCCGTTCCCCTCACTGTGAGGGACAGGGGTATGGCTCACAGGGGGAACAGCTCTCATAAGCCTTTGTCTAATGAGTTGGCGGCACCCCTTCCCTTAGTGTTTGGCCTCAGGTACTCGTCGTTAGACATAGCGATCACATCAATCCGGTCCTCCTTTCGGTACTGAAGACACCGACGAATGAATTGCTGTAAAAGTATTTCAGACAATATGTCAGTAAAAGTGGCACTTATTCCCCAATTCTGAGCAAAAAATCAAAATCTGAGCTCAAATTAGATTCAAAGCAGAAAAACGGCTGAAATTTGATTTTAAAACTCAGAATAAGAGTCAAATCTAATCGGAATTGACTCAAACGGGAAAAAGGGTTGGACTCACTTTAGCTTCGGGACTGACTGTTGGCTTAGCGGCGAACTCGACTTCAGTTGCTTTTAAAATAGTATTTTCCTCTAAAATAGTCGCTTGTGATTGATTGTGTCCGAAGGGCTGTGCGATTGACAAACAAAAACATTAATTAAAACCATTAATAAGAGGTTTAAAGTCCTCAATAGGGGACAGGACTCACTTTTTTCCCGTAAAGACACTGATAGAAGATCACACCTACGCTCCAAACCTATTGGAAAGTTATGCAAAAAAATTGATTAAAAAACTTATTTTTATCGCAAAAAAACGAATTAAAAGGATTTGATTTCAAACACGACTTCGCCTTTCATTCAATAGAAAAGACGTTTTACTCAATGAAAATGAAATCCGATATAAGACTCGAATAAGAAATCAATTCAATGAATGAAAAGCAAAGAAAAAAATAAATCAACAAAAAGTATGAGTCGTCTCATCGAAGGGTTACTTACGTCTACTTTCGAAGAAATTTTTGGTGGATTTTTGCCGACAACGAAACACTCGGGGGGTAAGTACCAGTAGGTGCCCGCCCCCTGAGAGGTCAGGTCCATACCGTGGTCTGGAGAGTAGTTCTCGTCGTCCATTATTTTACTCAAACCGAAGTCAGTTATCTTTATTTCGCCGGAGACTGTGCCCGAACCCAACAGAATGTTACCTAAGAGTGCGGGTCAGAGGACAGCATAAGTCACATATCGTCCAACAAAAGAAAAAGTTCAGTAAAACAGAAGGAATTCCTCGAAAACAGTCGAAAATCATTGAAAAAATGATTTTAAGCTAAAATTTCAATTAATTTCGAGTGGAAAGGGTTGAGAAACTGAGGAACGGGTGAACAGACCTGGTTTGAGGTCGTAATGAATGATCGGAGGCTTTATTTCGTTGAGATACTTGAGTGCGTGGACCACTTGCATGATTATACTGCGGGCCTCCCTCTCCGGTATCGACTTATGCTGTTTAAGGTAGAAGTCGAGGTCGTGTCCGTCGCAGTACTCGAGGACAGTGCAGAACGAGTTGGCGTCGATCTCGAACACGTCGTATAGTCGGACAACCCTCGGGTGGTCCAACTGTTTGTGAATGTTGTACTCCCGGAGCGCGTGTTTTATGTAATTGGCTTTTTTGTCGTCCTTCCAGTCCTTATTTAACTGATGTATTTTACAGGCGACGTACCGCTGCTCCTTCAGGTCGAACGCCTTGTGCACTTCGCTGAAACCACCTAGCAATTAATCAAAAAACCAAGATTATTAGCCAACAATTTCTGTAATCCAGAGGTTTGACGCCAAAAGACAATTGAAATCAAAGCGAAAAATGATTGAAATTCATATAAAAATCACAACATTTTCGTCAAAAAATCAATTGTTTTTTGAGTGGAAAACATCTCAGAAAACGAGTGGACATACCCTTCCCGAGCAGTATCAGCAAAAGGTATCTCTCATTAAGGGTCGGGTGATTGTTGAACCGGGACTGGTCTTCGTTGTGGATACGTTTGAGTTCCCTAATGTGCAGATTCCGTTCCCGTTCCAACTTTTCCAGTTCCAGTTGGAGGTCGGTGTCCTCCTTCTTGAGTGCCTGGGACCGGAGCTTCAGTATCTCGTCCTGTTCGTAGTATTCGTACCAATTCAGGTCTTTTGGCGACTCAGGCTTAAGGAAGTCCCCATTGGACAGACCACTGCCCGACCCGCTATTGGAATCACTTCTGGTCACTCCCGGTATGGTTATGGCCGACACCAGTGTTGTTGACCCGTTGCCACTGGTCTTAGACTTGGCTGTCGTGAGGGACGGCCTCTTTTTGCCCAACAGTTTCCTCTGGCGTTCGATCTCTTCCCGGGCGGCGGCGATCTGTTCCTGTTTTCTGATGAGTTCGGTAAACGCGTGTCCGTCCACCCAGTTCTCGACAAACGAGGCACCTATGGGTTTGAGCACAGGACAGAGAAAAGCGTTTTTGTGTTATATGCGGTGTTCCGGGTGTAGAGCGTCGGGTGTTTTCAGTTTAATTTCAGTGTTATTTGTATTTCAAATTGATTTGAAATATTTTTTTGGGATTCAATCGGATATCGGTTTGCAAGCAATGGATGGGAACGGGAGGAAAGGGTTCGGGAATTGAGAGAAAAGAAAATAAACAAATCATTAGAAGAATTCAGTTTTTTATGCCAAGAGTTTCGTTGAAAAATGAAAGGAAAGGTAGGAATTGGAAGTCATTTTCAATAAAATTATATAAAAAAATTAATTTTCTTTTTATTTGAATTCAATTTTAAGTTCGGATCCGTTTTCTGGTCTTAAAAGAGAGGAAAGGGTTGCGAAACTTAATGGGACTTTGAATGGGGTTTCATAAGAGGGACTACACACGAGACGTACCGATCCTTTCAAAACAAAAACCAAAATCAGTTGTGTTTTGAAAAGACACCGAAAAAAAACCACTCAAGAGGTGAACCCCATTGAACGCCAACCCTAACCACAAGTCGCCCAAACAAATGGGAAGCCATTCCCATCACAAAGAGAGGGAAACCCCATAAAAAACGGAGAGCAGAACAGAAGGAGATCCGAATAAAACAGAACTCAGAATCAGAGCAAAGAATAAAGAGTTTAGAGAAGAGATAGAAAAAAAGGAAAGGTATAAGTGTTTTGACGGCATTTGTTCTTGATAATTACTTTTAATACCTTGTCGTTGAGTGACGAACTGTCCCAACCGTAACCTGTTTTGCATACACTTCTGTCGGGCGGCCTTCTTCTCCATCGCCGACTTCTCAATTAATAATTGTTTGGTAACGTCTATACACTTATTCAACTGATCCTTCTGTTTGTCGATCAGCTTCTGTTGGGCCGACAGCTGTCTCTTCAGCTCATCCCCGGACCGACACAATTCGTCTATACGTGTGTCCCGGGTCTCCAAGTCGTGGGCACTCTTGGCCTCGATATCACGCAATGACTTGACAGAGAGGTCCGTCTGCACGGCCTTCGATAGAAGGGTCGACCCGTACGGCGGTTGGGAATACATTGTCGATGAGTGCGATACTGGAACCGGTGCCGAACTCACGCCCGGCCCGCTCTTCGTCGTGTTGCCGACGACTGGACCACGCGTTTGGGGAACGGGTGGCGCCATCATTGCCGACAGTTCGCCAGTTCCGGGCAGTTGTCCGCCAGTCGGTGGAGACCCCAGCGTTCCGATTGGCTGATGAGTGCCGCCCGGAGAGGGCGGATACATATAGAAACTATGGTTAGCGGTCGGGGATTTGGTGCCGCCGTAACGACTAGGACTTGAGTGCTGTGCCGATCAAAAATGTGAGGAAAACTCGGTTTTAATGTCAATTCAATTGTTAAGTCATTTTTTGAGTCAATTTTCGTATTAATTATTCATTGATTTCATTGAAAAATGTTATCAAAAATCAATTGAAATAAAATTTAAGCAAAAAAAGTAGTCATAAAAAGTACTGAAAAGTAGTTTTCATTACAAAAATCTATAGAAAAGTCGACTTTCATTGAGTTTTCGTAATCTATTTAATAGTTATTTTGTTTGAAATCAGAGAAAAGTCTATAAAAATCATTGAAAAACTCAATAAGTAGTCAATAAAATTGTTGAGCAATCGATTGGATTCCTAAACATTAAACCCTTTCTAAAGGAAAGTATGAAAAAACAGTTTTTATATACGAATAGCAAAATATCTCAATAAAAGTCGACATTTTATAAGCGATAACAACAACACAAAAATCTAAACTAATTATTCACTTCTCTGTAGTAATCCATATATTATTGAATACTAATTGAGTTTTATATCTAATAATAGACTCAAAAATAAAAGACATTTACAAAAGAAAAGCCATTTTATGCTCAAAAACAGACACTATTTTCACTCGCAATGAATAAAATCACAGAAATTTGACTCAAATCTGACGATTAGAGGACAGAATAAGTGGCCATACCTTAAAATATTCGTTAATTTTCTTATTTCCTTCGTTTACTCTCATCTGTTTTGAAGCTATATTTTAGTGGAAAACATATAAAAACATTAGTTTTAAATCAAAATTAAATTATTTTTGTCTGTATTTCAAAAATTGATATCAAAAACACATTTGAAATACAAAATAATCCGACAAAATGTCTGAACAAAACTCAAAATCAATGGAAAAATCCTTTGATTAGAGTCTCAAAAGTGAGACAAAAGTCAAACAAAAACCCCATTTAATTATAGACTGAAAACACTTTCCATTTAAAACATTAATTAAAATCAATTTAAGACTAAATTAATAACTAATTTCAAGACAAAAGCTATTCATAGGTCTTCTTAAACGCAAACAAAACCCAAACTCTACTCAAATTCAGACCAAATATCTATAAAATCTATAGATATCTATGAAAGACCTCTAAAACAACGACTATTTTCAGACATTTTATCGAAATATCATTAAATTTTAAGACAAAAACAGAGATAATAACCATTAGTTTGTTGTCTATCATCGTTTGCGACGTCTTTTTTCCTACGCTTTCGATCAATAGGTTGTGTCTGTCGTCCATCGCCGGCACCGGACGACTGTGTCCTACATTTTTCTGGCGTTATTTCAGACAAATCCTTATCGGAGTTATGACTTCCCACAGAAGTGGTCGACAAATTGGAATCGCAGTTATGGTTAGGCGTGTGTCCCGACGAGGACTGACTGCCGCCGCTGTTGTTGCCGTGGATTGACATCATCTGCGGTGACGCCGAAGACGCCGACAAATGGTTTGTCAGAGAATTGCTGTTCGATTGGATAACAGGAACCGATTGACCGAATATTATCTGAACACACGATAGGAAGAGACAATCATTAGAATCAGAGACAAATAAAAATCAATTTTTTGGGGTATTTCCCCTCAAAAAAAACAACCGGACTTTTTGATGCGATTGAGAGGTCGTCCCAAACGGTAACTAAACCGTAGATTACGTTTACAACGACTTACTGAAGAAAATACAAATTGATTTCTGACCAAATCTTTTTGACCTCTTTATGGGACTGACCTCTGGGTTCAGTACGAGTGGGAGGGGCTCCAGAATGACAGGGGGAAGGGTTTTTTCGGTGGGTGGGAGTGGGGGTAAAGTCCATACTTATTGAAGGGTCAGATGAGGGGCATAGGTATGAGTTTGACCGACACATACCGTATGACATACCCGTTGATTGCCTGTAAAGCGGGCCTCCAGTAGTTCCTGTTTTCTCGGATCCAATGACGGATGTTGTGGTAAGTTATCCATTATTTGAGTGGAATATATTACTGACGACAACATCAATGACTGATTTTTTAGTGTACTTTACGTTTAGTTTTATTAATAATTAATTAATTAGTTTTTCTTCTCTTGTGTTTGAGGTTTGGATTTAACGCACAGTTTCTCAATACTAATGGTTCGGATGAGAAGTTGAAAAAAATTAGTTATTTTTTGGGCAAAAAAAAATTTTGGCCAAAATTTTGTGACACTTTTCGCATGAAATCCAGTGTTTGTAATAAACAGCTGTAAAGTATTGGTGCAAAACATAAATATCGAGCAGAATCTTAATTTCAAACAATCAATTTATTTAACCCTGTTGATTTCAATTTGCCAAGTAATCATTCACTATATTTAACCATGCTTAAAGCTCTGAACAAATGAGCTCTTTTTCAATCGGGGTAATCAACTGCCTAGCACCTAGCTTTTGTGCAAAATACCCCGAAACTATTTGAACAAGGTGTCAATAGATTTTAATGTAAACAAAGTGAACTCCAAAACTGAAAGTTAAATAAATAAATTCAGAAATTCCATTGAAATTTGTTCATTAAAATTAGCTTGTTTATCTAATATTATGATTGGCTTAATCAAGTCTCTAAGTGCAAGATAACAGTAGATTCATTTAGCGCTGACTCATTAGGAACCAGGTTATCAGCTCGAAATTAGCCTTGGTCAAGTGTTTGATTTGATAAATTCAAGTGAAATAATATTTAAGTACAAAAAAAGTAACATAAATAAGCTAGATAAATGCCTCGATAACGATGAAAAATGAGCCTGGCTCTCGAATTTCAGTGATTTCAACTGTAATCCAGCACAACCTCTGACCTAATTATTCGATTAATTAGTTTATTGAATGACTTTTAGTTCTGTAAATAATTAGACGAAAACAAAAAACTTGGAGACAGTCTTATCGTCAAAAGTCTGAGCCCTGAGTCAAACCACATATTCTGAGCATATTTTCTATGAGTTTCGGGGGTTTTCTGTTGTCAGTCACCACAGAGGGGAAGGCCTACCCGACTGTTAAAAGCAAATGGAAATCAAATCTAAATCCACTATTTTTTTGTGGGACTACCCAACAGTACACGTGGTTTGTGAACGATATGAGAGAAGAAACTTATTTTTCTTGTAATCAAAACTTATATTTGTTTTATTCGCTTTTGAAAGTAGTTTTTCAAAAACCATTTATTGGTTTTTGTTGTGAAAAACGCAATGAAATTCAAATAACTATTCTCTCGGCACTACTCGACTCCCTCTCCAATAGAGCACAGAATAAGAGATTAAAAACTGCTAATAATTATTGACGATTCAAGTCCTGAGAGAGAGATTACATTCAACTGATATATTGTGTGCACACATTTGGGGGGGAGAGGGAGTCAGGAGAGCTATGGGCCTAACTATGGGGGAGTGTTGTACGGAGAGGATAATCGGGAGGAGTGCTGCGGATAAGGGGGGAGAGAGACCATAGGCCCAGAGCACAGCACACAATGAATTTGCGTATATCGATGAGTAGTATAAGACTCTATTTGAGGGGAAAAACATCTAATATTTGGCTCAAAGTCTGACTATTCAATAGTTGAAGAGCAGAGGACAGACATATCTAATGGCAAAACATTGTGAACAACAAAATGACTGCAAAACTGTATATTCACTGATTTTGAACACTATTTTGAATCAAGTATTTTGTGTATCACTTGAATAGAGTGAGGCTTTCCTTACGGACTGTCTATCAGAAGGGAAAGGCATAACAGATAGGAATAGGTAGTGATTATCGCTCAGCAGTTTTGGTCTGTTTTTAGGCAACTATTAGCCCATTGTTTGACAGTTTTTCGCGATTAACACAAATAGCACTGAATTGAGTGAACGCTAAACGTAATACTATTTTCTTGTTATCGATTTTTTATGGCAATTGAGAAACTATTTGAAAGAGTTGTATATATTTTGTTATAAAATGTCACAAAATTATTGGAAAAAAGTTTTTTTTTGTTAAAACTTACGGTTTTTATAACACTTTTTCTTATGATCTCAGATTCGAAGGCCTTTCGAAAGACATTTTCTGTTGTTTTGTTTTATTAACGATTTATTCGTTAATAACTTCAACGATAAGTAATCCATGTTTTCAATTGATTGATAGGATAACTGTCTCATCAGTTCATAGGCTTAACACAAGAATTCACTGAAAAAAACAAATCAAAACTCATTTAATATATAATACAAAACATTATTATTTAATTGAATACTAATTAATGAAATAAATTATTAAATAAATTGAAACAAAAAAAGATTAATTCAAACGAAATGTTTGTCTCTTTCTCTTCGAGTCTTTCATTCATAACATAACAGCTGTAAAAGTCTTGTGTTTAAAATCCTATTGACTTTTGTTTTGTACATCAAATACGTCTGCGTTAGAGAAATGTGCCGTCAATTGGGTTAACATATGTTTACTTTGTTTTGGGGAACGACTTAACTCTGTTGTAGTTATTGGACACTTGAGTGATACAAATTTGATAACAGGAAGTGCATCCATAAGTACCGGCTCTCAAAAATCCAGTAACTTTTTGCCCGAACCCCTTGCAAATTGATAATTTAATTTAATTTAATTGAATAAAGTAATTTTTTAAATCTGATAATCATGGATATTTGAATTTTATCAAGATTAAATTGACTTGATTTAATTAAATTCAATGTTGTGACTTTGTATTTAATTTTGAGCAAGCTCATTGCCGATTAAATTCAATTTTTCCCCTCCAGAATTGATATCAATAATTACCAGGTTATCAAGCTATGATTTGGTGTTAATTTGGTGTAATGAATTGAATGTATTAAGTTTATTCATATTTTGAATTTATTTCATAATGACGTTGCTAATTTTTTCCGCTCACATAAATACATTGTGAGAAAATGTGTTAAAAATTTTACACTAAAATTATTGCGCAAATTGTTATCACACGTCGCCAGTAGTTTCAGAGTCATTAACAAAAAAGTATTTTTAATCAAGATTAAGAGGCCGGGAAATATATGAACTATCACATTTTCACTCGAATAGAGTTGAATTTTTCAATTTTCTTCATAGACTAAAAGAAATTGATTTTTTCATTTTGTTAGGCAAACTTTTTTCCCCTTGCTAGTTTATTCTGCTGTCGCGAAGGAGACAGGCAAAGCAAACAAAGCCACAAATAATTTTGTACTTGCTCATCGTTCTACGCAAACCAAGATTGTTATTATTAATAACGACGTGCTCGTGTTAACCTTGATTAGATTTACTGATTGCTTTTTCTAATGATCTTGCTCAATTTGCTCTCATACTCGCATAGAGTTTCAAACGCTTGGAAACAAGCTATTTGTAACACTTGTTTTTTTTATTACCAAGAACACTACCTTGCTCATCTCAGATTACGGCAATGCAGACAAAGTGAAACTAATTTTTCATAAGACATAACACAGAAATCTAATGCGTTATGGCATTAGAAGTGCTCTTATTTATTCATTTCTATCTTTTTCTTTGTCTGAATAATATATTAGGTGAACAAACGACTGCGTGAAGAAATTTTTACTTGATTAAATTACTTTCTTTGAGAACTCAATATTGCCCAGATCAAATAAATCATTTGGTTTATCGATTGGCTGTTTCAGTCGTATAGAGAGCTTAGGGTTTTTATTGCTCTCATAAATTGTTACTGAGTTTGTGAATGACTCCAATATATCCGACAATTAGTGTTAATTAGAAAATTAGGAGTCATTCACATAAAGAGAATCACATATAAGTCGAGTGTGAGTTAACACAATATAAAGTGGCTCTAGATTTGGATCAAGGATATTTTCAACATTGATAAATGTTTTTCGACATTTTTATAGTCATCGCATCATTAAATCATTTGTTTGTTGTTTTTTATGGAGTTTTTTTCAAAACAGTTCATCAATTGTTACATAAATTGAATTGTCAAGGTGAAACTGTTGATAATTGAACAAGTTGGATTGAATTTTTTTCTTCAATTCATGGATATGTTTGGGGGACAAATATTTACCAAAATTTAATGAAAAATCTATTTTTGTAATAAAATTCAATGTTGTGTTAATTCAATGTTTGTAGCTTGGTTATTTTCAATAAAAACTATTGATTTTTTTAGGACAGGGTTTAAAGTAAATATTAAACTCTATTTTAGAGGAAAGGATTCAATTTTCAAACACAATGGAGACTATAATTAGAGTCGAAATTATAAACAAAATATTTTTATTATTCGAGATTTTGATTCAATTCTGATGTCAATAAACTTGGAAAACGGATCGCATGAGAGGGTGTTTTACTCTTAAACTTATTTGTGGTCTTATTTTTAGTCTTGTTTTATGTTTCAAAAGAAAAAAAACTCAATTTGTTTATTCATTTTAACGGTTTTTCTATCCTGATCAACATCACCTAGGTCACTCTCCGAACAGAATTACAATAAATTCCTATTAATATAATTATAATAATTATTATTTGAAAAAACAATTTTCAAACGAAATAAATAATCTTTTCATTGAATTTCATCAGAAAAACAAGTTTTTTGATTAACACATAAAACGAGTCTTTCGTCTCTAGTTTTATATAACTCTTTGTTTAATAGACTTTTAATATAGTTTTCAAACAAAAATATAAAATAAAACATTAAAAGAGTTATAATTTTTTCTCTCTTTTTCAAATCTGATAAAATATATTTCATTTTTTCAATAAAATCAATGGAAACCACTTATTGTGTAATTAATTGTTAGGAAAAACACCAAAACTTATAATAAAAATTGATTTCAAATTCATTACAAAACAGATATTAAGACAAAAAAAAGTCATGAATTCAATTGAAATCCCGATTTGTTTGAGGAATAAACGCGTATTAAATACAAATAGTCATAGATTTTCCATAGATTTTATATAAACTGATTGATTGGTTACATGATATCAAGCAATAATAATCTTGTTATGAAATATATCGCATAACAAATAGCGGTTTATTAGTTAATTATGATCTAATGTATTTTGTTACCAGGGTAATGTTTTTTGGTTAACAATGTTACTTTTTTGAGACAATAGTTTATTTAATCCTGTTCAGAATAAGTTAGCTACCACATTTTTAATGGAAAAACCTTTAATAACGCGGAAAAATTATTGCCATTAAAATTGATTTATCGGCTTTTTCAAGAAATTTGATCAGGGTAATCTGTCATTGAACATCTACTGCTTTCCCCCTGCGAGTCATCCAGGCATCAAATCCAAGATTATATTGAAATTTAAAATGATTTTTATCCTGAACTCAAAACAACTTCATTAATTAAAATCAAGAGAAAAATGTTTTTAATTTTTATTTTTTGATTTTATTTTCAATTTAATTGCGTTTAATAATTATACGTTAGGTATGAGTTGGAACAGTCAGGAAAGGGTTCACTGTATTCATTACTTTCGTAATGTTGGATAACACAGGGATAGAGACGGTGTGTGTGAGTGTTGTGCGAGTGTTTTGAGTCAATGATAGGGACGGAACCCCTTTATGAACAAAAACTTATCACTTAATGCATTGAAAAAGTAATTGAACCGAAACTATGAAAAATGTTTTCAACGATTTTAATGGGAATAACACATCTCTTATACAATGTATGAGAGAAATAAATACCTGAAAAAAGTTATTCAAAACCATATTTGGAGTCAAATATAACCACAAAATGGGAAGACATAAGACTTTATGGGAGAGAAAGGAAAGGGAATCAAATGTTTTATCGAAAATCTTTTGAAACATAATTAAGAGACGAAATCCATATCAACGCTAAAACCTGAATAAAAAACTAGTTCTCTCTCTCTCTCTCTCTCTCTCTCTCTCCATTCTCTCATCGAACAAATATTTTCCTGAATGAAAACAAGCTTGGTGATTGCGTGGTAGTTGAAATATGTTGCGGAGTGAGTAAAGTTCGAGTGAGCAAGCTCAATTCCATGCAACACAACATAAGGTGATTTAGAGTCGAATATTATTTTCTCGAATAGTTATTTGAGTTAATCCGAGCAGAGATGACAGCAATCGTATATTTGCTTCGGGGAGGGAGTGATAGAGAGAGAATGGGAGAGAGCCGGGAGGGAGAACGAGAGAGCAAAGGGAGAACAGCATAAAAGTTTAGTGATATGTGTGGCGAAACATTTGCCAATCTTTTAGGTATACATACTATACATACGTATGTAATGCGATCTAATCAATAATGAGAGGCATATGAAGAGCCGTTTTATACACCGAAAAAACCGGCGCATAAAAGACAGAGTGCGGAGAGATTGTTGCACTTCCACTACCACTCACTTCTGCCACCAGTGCTCACACTCTCTTCAATCTAACTGACTGTCCGTCTCTCTCACCGATTCTCTCTCTCTCTCTCTCTCTCTCTCCCAAAACTTATTACTAGAGTTTAGCTAACATTCTCTCTCTTTTCTCTCTCTCCCACTCTCTCTCACAATTCGTGTCCAATAGAAAACTAGTGAAGTACTGCACCAACACATCGACAGTATGTATATATGTTGTGCCAGAGATTAAAGTTAGGAATTGATGCCACTATTCTTTGCCATAGCCTTTGCCTAACAGTAGTGGCTGTGCTCTGGTTTTGCTGTTGGATGTGCTGTTCGATTACAATATCCAGTATTTTGGAGGAAAAATAAGTTAACAGATCTTTAACTCTGTTTCGCTGTTTCGCTATCGACAGCACAGCATAAGAATTGCACACAAGAAGAGAGAGAAGAGTAGAGAAAGAAAGAAAAAACACAAAACACAACGATTTTAGTGTAGGTTTGGCTCAAATATTATGCCAAGAGTTAGTCAAAGGAGAGGACTTACAGCCGAAGGAATGCCCTAAACGCTTGACTACAGAAGCAAATGACTGAAATGTGTGGCTCACGGCCTGCTCTGTGCCTGTCGTTGGCTCCGGTGGTCTACAAATTAAAGACAGGAATGACTACAGGTTTTGGTGTCTCATCCCATGTCTTAGTCATTGTCTATAAGAATAAATGTCTGGAAATCGAAAGCGACGGAACAGGTCTTCAAAAGAAAAGTCAAATGAATTTAAATAACAAAGAAATGTATCCCTATTTCAAACACTATTCCCTAAGAATCCATTTTGATTTCACTCTGGATATGTTTTTTGACGCCGTCATTCAATTAGCAAGAGTCAATTACTCAACACATTTATCCAGTCAATCACCAAGCTAATTGTATTAATCGTTGATGTTCTAGCTGGGAACAAAAACTTATAATTAACCAAGCTACAAAAGTTTCCACAGACTCTTAACTACCAAATATTGTCGGCAATAATGTGTTTGAATTAGTAGTTATTCTCAACAAAAATATTATACTTTTATTACTCGACTGTTATTCACCTCTGCCTGTGCTCTGTCTCTCCCTGTGTGAGCACAACCTCGTTAAGCATTCTCCATATTTATCCCTTAATCTATTGGTTTGAATGTTATGCTGTGCTTTAGTGTGAAACTTGTGTTACAGAACTCTCTCTCTCTCTCTCTCTCTCTCTCTCTCTCTCTCTCTCTCTCTCTCTCTCGCATTGAATTCAAACGAAATATTTTATAAAATCCATAAAAAGAGTCTTAAAAAAGGGTTTTTGAATAAAGTATTCCTTATTTGAGTCAAACGTTTATTTAAATAGATTTTGAAAACAAATATTTTTTTTCATTAATTCAATTGATTTAACGCTTATTTGAGTCAATGGTTTGGTTTTCCGCCACTTTTTTCTCATTGAATTTATTTCCCAAAAACTGAATTAATTTTATGATATTTTATTTGATTTCAAATAACTTCTCAAAAACTAATAGTCTTTTGAGTAGTGAAGAGACTTAAGTCTTAACATAAAAAACAGGTTTTTGTTTCAAAAGCAATGATCGCACACTTCGTCGTTATGTGTGTCTCTCTCTCTCCCTCTCTATATCATGTATTGAGTGAAACGTTTGTCAGAATCTATTTCTGAAGGAATAGTTTTGTTATCAAAGTATAAGTTATTATGAATTTTTGCCAAATTAAGACTGACATGCATTTTGCAGTTAATTGTGATAACCAAGGGATGGGCTAACGGGGGGTTTAAAAGTGGTTTCCATACAAAAAAAATTCTTATGACTCATAAGAATATTCTCATTTGAAAACTGAAAACTAGTTTTGCTTTATTTTGTTTTGTTTGCAACCCTTGGCTACACCCTAGGGTTTTGGCTATCCCTGTGCGCACATATAATGGAGTAAAGAAAATATTATTGCATTTAAACACTCAAAACACTGAGACGTTTATTAAATACATTTTTATTCTTCTTCTTCTTTACACACATTTTGTTTGACTCTCCCTCTGGTCTGCCATAAGAGAGAACAGGCTTTCAATTAATGTTTTTTTTTCAAATCTGTGCCTCTCATACAGTTCTCTCTCTCTCTCTCTCTCTCTCTCTCTCTCTCTCTCTCCCCGAAACTGTTTATGAATTACTTCTTTCAGATTAAATTCATTTTAAGTATTATTTTTTGAGTTTGTGTTGAAAACTGAAAATTCATTTCATATTTGTTTGAACTGAAAAATCTCTTATCACTGAAATATTTTTTTAGATCAAATATTTTTATATTGTATTTAAGCAAAAGTTTTTTTTTGAACTGGAACCAATTGGGAATAGAACATAATTTGTATCCATGCAAATTAACACTCTTGATCGACATTGATACGCTCAGTCTTGTCAATTTTCATAATCTAGGTTTATTTGTTTAGCCTAGTTATTAAAAAACAGTTTATAACCATTATTTTTGACGAATAAATAGCTTTTTTATTATTGAATTTTCAAATCAAAATCAAATATCGAGTGAAAAACTTGTGTGTCTTTAAGCCATTAAATAATTAAATAAAAAAAATAATAAATTTTTATTAAATACGAAAATCCCTTTTGACTACACGACTAATCAAGCATATCAGCAGGGTTATTGACATGGATAATTCAACTGATTGATCGGGTTCTTAAAAATTCATTGAATTAATAAACGATTTTAAGCGAAAAATAAGTTTAAAGAAAAATAAAATTTATAAATAAAATAAGTATTGAGTTATTGATTGGAAAAAACATTAGAGACGTTTCGCTTTGGCTTTCGATTATTAGTCGATCTTTTTTTCACTTCACTCTCTCCCTGTCCTCTCAACTGTCTGTAAACATGTTTGACTGTATGCCTGTGCGCACAGAGAGAGCTCAGGCACTGAGAGGTTAACCAATTCCTGAGTACAGCAGAAGTGGAATAAACAGATATAATACCGAATAGAATGAGAGTTAAGAGAGAGAAAAGTGATTCAATCGAAGAGAGAGAGAGAGAGAGAGAGAGAGAGAGAGAGAGAGAGACGACTGGAAAATGGTGTCCGAGAAAACAGTATAACTATTTTCATAGGCCTTTCCTCTGACTTTAATAATAGACTCCATAAATGAATGAATGACTGAACAGAATGTGAGCACAAAACAAGAACTCTCTCTATCTGTTAGAGAAATGGAAAGCCTTCTCTCTCTAATGCTGTGCTGTGTTTTGAAAAACAGCATATCGTCTGATATATAATGTTTTTGATGAGAAAAACATTGTATTTGAAGACAAAACACATGAAAATACTTTTTTTCAGAGATTTAGAGAAACATTTCATTAAATTCTGATTAATTGTTAACTTAAACGGAAGCACAGAATAAGTGGTTTTTTTCTTCTTTACTGTCGCTTAAGTTAAGAGACAAACAAATAAGGGATTAATTACTCGACGGCTCAGACGTCTGTTTCTTGGGTTTTATCGGAAGAATAATCAGGATATCACTGAAAAGACAATGAAGTCTTGAATTTTATGCAAAAAATTTCTCAATTGATAACCAAATCATTAGTCAAACAATTGTTTGGCAATAGTTTTGCTGTCATTTCGATAACCGATTCAATGATTTGTCCGTTAATTACAATCAATAAAAAGAGTATTTCTTTTGGGTTTTATGAGCGGAAAAACTGACGGCTCAGTCATGTGTTGAAAGGCAGGAGCTGTGGCTGTCGACAGTGCGATGGCGGCGAAGGGAAAGCCTATTTAATACCGAATAGATATGACACTATCCGAACAGCACAGCACACGAGGAAAGGGAGGTTTTTGTTCAATAGGAATGAAATGCTAGAGATTGAGGAAGGAGTCCTTGACCTGTATGTAAATCGGAAAAGTTCACTGGTTGTTTTATTCCAGTCCCTAATGCCTGCCCTCCCTGTGCTCTGAGAGAAAAAATTGTCTTTTTATCCGCCATTTAATTGAAATAAAAAAGAGATTTCTTCTGAAAATTAATAGCAATTAATAGGAATTAGTCCTAAATTTTGTCAGAAATTCTTTGAAGACTTTTAATGAAATTTTTAGTTTTATTCAAAAATTTTTTGCTCAGATTTTTCTCATCAAACAAATCATGTCTTGAAATCAAATGACAGATAATTTGGGTTTTAATGTGAAGTGAAAACTGGTTTTACTTTAAACTTCTTATAATTTTTATATTAAATTACTTTTGATTCTATAGTTTTATGGATAGGAAAGGGTTCATAACTTTTTGCTCGGATATAATTATCGCCAATTGTTTTCACTTATATAACAATTGAATCGATGAAAAGTTGAGATTATTTTAAACTTTAGTTAAATAACTGGAATATATAGAAATGGTTTGTGTTTGCCCCCCTTCAATGAAAGATTTGCAAACTGAACGCATACTGGACATATTCGCATCTCGAAAATTCGGTACCTTATAGTGCACCTTTAGTGTCACAACATACTCTAAAATCTATCCCGCACATCAAAAGATACTATAAACTAATTAGGTTTTTACCAAATTAAAATCAAAATAATAACCCCTGCGCCTTCTCCGAAAGATATGTTGTAGTCAAGTTATAGATGAACATAACTTGTGAAATCTGACCAAATTGCCGCCAGGGAACACACTTTTCCAGCGATTTTATAAATTACATTTTGAGAGTAATACAAAAATTCCGAATAATTTTAAAGACCAATAGACAGAAAAGTCCGGCTCCAAATTGAAAATAGTTTTCAGGTACTGTCAATCAATTAGCTCTCTAACTTACATAAAAATATCTGGCCGCCGGGTCGTCTGTATTTCCTTAAAACTGCTTTACAAATAATCGAATAATTTTATTGAATAAAGTTTAGAATAGACATTTTAAGACAATGTAAGCTTAACATTGATAATTTTGTTTAAGTAAGATAAAATATTAATTAAGGTTTAATTAAGATACATTATGTGAATTTAATAGAAGTTAAGAGAATCAAAAGACGTTTTAAAACATTAGATTAATTTTTTGACAACAATTTTTATATCTTAAACATCAAAATATTTTGGGCAAACATTAAGAATTCTAAATTAAGGTTAGTGTAGAATATAAGAGAAAGATGATGAATGAAAAGTAATCGCTAGGTTTGGAATATCCAATGTTCACATCTGAAGAATTTTCTTCAATTCAGTGATTTGGCGTATGATGTTGTCAAGTTACGTTTTCAAACTTTCGTTTTTCATTTCAAGCAATGGCAAACTGAATTGATAACAAAATTCAATAAATTATACTAGGCCGTCCGAAAAGTCCATGCAGTTTTATATCGTGAATAACTCTTTAACGGCTTAAGATATTTAAAATCTGTAAAAAGTATATGAAAGTTCCATATCTGGAAAATTTTCCCACCATGAACATCTTATACGTATTTCTTATAGAAATATGAGAAAATGGGAGGTTTGCAAATGTCATATTTTAAAGAGGAACTTTATGACCCTGGCCAAATATGAGTATATTTTTTTAAAGAGCATGAATTGATCTTGCATATATATAATAATCATAGAAATTGAATTGAAAACAAGGGTGTAGTGGAAATTCCAAAATCAACATATTTTCTTTATGCAAGTATTTTTGAAATTGAAGTGATTCCTCAAACAGTTATCAGTGATATTGATCCAGGTAAGATTATATTTAAATTATATATAAATTAAACTAAATAAACTTGTTTTTTGATAGACGCCGAAGATGTTTGCCCCGCACAAGCCCAAGTGGCTCTTGAAAATCGTGACCAGCGGGCATTTATTGCTGTTTCTGCACTTGCGGGTACTCCTTTGGTAACGGTCAAGAGAACGCTGAGAAAGGTTTTCAAAAAAGAAGTATTTAAGGAGAGGTGAATAGAAACACTTTACAATGAATACAAAAATGGGCAGAGATTAACCACAGACGTATGTCCGAGATCAGGAAGACCTGTTACAGCAACTGATGAAAATCATGAGGAAATACTAAACGAACTAATGTCCCAAAGAAGAACCTGGACAATTGATGAATTGGTTGATGTGATGGGCATATCTAGAGGGAGTGTTTGGGTTTTGCTTCAAAGAGGACATTATAGAAAGATTGGGGCGCGGTGGTTACCACATGAATTGGATCAGCAAGATTTGGAACTTAGAGTTAGAGCTTGCCGACTAAATTTGAGATGGTTTTCAAATGAGCCCCGTATGTTGGGCCGGATAATAGCTATTGATGAAACTTGGATTAGAGCTTATACACCTTCGGATCCGCAACAAGCCAGAGAATGGCGACTTCCTGGAGAGGAAGTGTATGATAACATATTTATAAGTAAATTTATAAATAATTTTTATTTCAGTCCTACACAGGTCGGCAGTGGACTTTGGGATTGGAAGGTTCTCCTCACTATCGCCGTACACCAAGATAAAATAATCGCCTATAGTTTTTTGTGTAAAGGAGAAACCATGAACACTGACAAATACATAAAATTTCTCAACGAATCTCTTAAACCTTATATTGAAAACAATGTTGAAACTCCTATAATATTGCAAGACAATGCATCACCTCACACCAATGTACGGACTGTGGCTTATTTGTTTGAGCAAGGGTGGGAGCTCCTTAATCATCCTGCATATAGCCTAGACATGAACCCCTGTGATGCCGAAGTAATTGCTAAAATAAAAAAACCTTTGAAAGGTAAGCGTTTCAATAATCCAGATGAAGCAATGACCGCTGCAGCTGATTCAATATGGGCCCTCAATAATAATTTGACGCTGACCGGCACATCTGATCTGCCAGGAAAATGGCAAAAAATCGTGGATACCAATGGCCAATACATAATATAGTTTTCAAATTTTCAATTATCATTTTAATCATATATTTTGAGCGGCGGTAGAAGTAGCCATAAACTTACCTTTCTGTAGTTCTAAGAAAGTTAGTAACTGAAATTAAATGTAAAATACAATACAAACTTGTTCAACAAATATATCGATTAGTTTTCTTAATTGTTCTTTTTTTCAGCATTAAGTGAATTATTATTTTTCTTGATTTCAACGACTCTTTTGTTGAAAAGAGATTTTTTCGGTGAAAAATATTTTCATAGAAAAGACAATCGACTGATACGGAAGTGTTTGTGAAAAACACTTTTATTTCAAAACTTAAGTAAAAAAATGAAAATAAATATAAAAAATCATTAAATGATTTGCAACGAAGAGAAGCAAAAAAATTAAACTACAATTTGAGGCCAATTCTGGTTTGGGATCAAAAGTCTTCAGAAAAATAACTGTTTTTTCTCTTCAGAAACGTCTCAACCCTTAAAAGGATAGCAAATGAATGAAAAGATATTTTTGTGTTTGAATTCCAAACAAAAACTATATTTTTCTTTTCTTTTGCATTGAATTTGTGTTAAGTCAAATTCAAATTGAATTATAATCCAGTTCTCAAAATTTTGTTGCCTGGGTTCTAATCGCTGGGTATCACGTGATCTGATTAAATCAATATCCAGTTAGACTCGATTTTCGGGGAGAAAAACCGTTTCTCACGAATTGTTTGAATAGTTTTATATTCGAAGAAAATTATCATTAGTTTTGATGTTTTGCTACTTTTGTTAAGAAATTAATTTTTTTTTATTTCAAAATAAGAATTAAAAGACTTATCGAAAGATTAATGGGTTTTAAATCAAACCATTTGTTATACGAATAAAAATCTAATAATAATAATTCAAATCAATGTTTGAATTTTAAAGCAATTAATTTCAAAACAAAAGCTAACAATAAGTTTGAGATAAAAATGGATCTTATTTTTCAAATTCAATCCATAAAACAATTTAATCGATTTCTGAAAATAATTTCCAACAAAAATCAGTAATCATTTTGTGGGAAACCATTAGAAAAAATCAGAGCAAAAAAAGACTAAGACTTTTCGCAAATGAAAACTACTTTTCGATACCCAATCGATAAACAAATCATAAGACACACCAAAAATACAACAGTTTTCTCGCGTTTGGCATAACATCTATGAAAGTGTATGAAAGGGACAGACATTTTGATTAGAAAAACGAGACATTTATTTATTGGGCGAACAGAACAGGAGTGGAGTGAACACAGAGAAGAAGGAGAGGGAGAGAGAGAGAGAGAGAGAGAGAAATGCTGAGAAGAAATGCCTCTTTTCCAGTGCTATCATCGAAAAACATTATTCGTTGCGTTACTCTCCATATACCAGAGCTATGGATAGAGTCATGTAATGAGAAGTCACTGGAAATTCACTATTTCTTTGGTGTTTAGCGATAGCTAATGGGGGGATGAAAATAGAGGGAGGGGTCGACACTCTGATAGAAGGCTGCGAGAGATTCGGAGAGCGATGAGAGAGAGAGAGAGAGAGAGAGAGAGAGAGAGAGAACTGTCACAAGATTTCAATACAAAGGATGGGATAAATATTATGGTCGGTCTGCGCATACATTTTCATTCTGTGCGGAGAAATTCATTTTCCAGTGGTTTACTGTTTGACCGATCAAATTGATATTGTTTTCCTTTTTGTGCAAGGTTAATTTCGTATTCTTCCTATTTCTAGAATGTAGGTTTATTTTTCTCAAATTACCTTGGGGTAATCTGTTTTTTTGAACTTGATACTATTTTAATACATTGATTTGGTTTCTTAGTATTCCAATTGTTATCAAGTGGATAAACTTTATTTATGAGCATGATCAGTTTGATTTGTTTATTAAGAAGAAGCTGTTGCCAAACACACACGCCTTTGACTCCTTGGCTACCCCTTGACCTTAAATCCTATTAATATTTTTCTTAATGTTAGTAAACGTTTCGATTTATTTCTGTTATTATTAGTATTTTTGGTGTAAGTCTTGTGAACAGCCCTACAGTTGGTCTGAATTCAGGGAAAAATTGAGTTTTAATTTTGAATATTGAGTCGAAAAGTATTAATATTTTTCTCTGAAAATTCAAATACAGTTTTCAAAAGAAATATGTCTTTGAATTTTGAGGCAACACTTAATGTAAATATTTGTTTCAAAAAGATTTTTAAAGACTAATTTATGATGAAATAGGAGACGGGTCTTATCGGTAATCGATTTTTTTTCTCTCCTGTTTATGGGCACAGAATAAAGTGCGAAGACATTGAAAATTAATACAAAATTTATATTTTTCTGTCGATAAAGAAATCTATTGGAAATTGAATAACAGTTTTTATGTTTTGTTTTTCAATTGAATTCAATAAACAGTTATTGAAATTATTTTTTTGAATTTCCAGTGAATTCTTTGACAAAAATTTAATTGAAAGAGAAGTTCTCGGATAAGATAAGCGAATAATCTTGAAAAAAGGGTTTCAATACTAATAGTATTATACTATGTCTGGAAAAAAGGCTAAACACGAGATAAGGAGACTTTATTTTCAGTACTTTTTCAGTCAATTATTGATTTCTGACTCAAAATCTAAAACAATAATAAATTGTTTGAAAAATTCTTTGACTGTAATCTTGCTATAGATCAGAGAGAAAAAAAATAACTAGCAATAGGTCACAAGTTCATCAAAAATCTGAGTTTGTTAACTGAGCATCATCTTGTTAAACTATAGAATTACCTTGCTGATAAAAAGGGGCTATAAATGGCTCATCGATTGAAGAGATTCTTATCTGAATAGAAAATATGAAATGAATACAAATTTTTATTTAATTTATTCCAAGATTAGAATCGATGATCAGCAAGGTCGTCTCCCGGAATTTCCATATTATTTCAAATAAAATAATAACCAAGGTTCACTTGAAAAAGGGCGAATTATAATTTTAAAAGTTTAAAGTTTGAAAATTGTGTACATTGGGAATTATAAACCCATCTAGCATTATTTCGAGAAAACACCTTGGTAATCCCACGAATGGCTGCTAAGGGTATTCTAATGAATTGTTAAATATATTCTGAATAAAATGGTATATAATTTACATAATATTTAATACACTTTTCGCTCACCAGAGAGAGAATGTCATTCACTAAACATTATGTTAGGAAAAGAGAGGGGATAGAGAGGAAAGCCATACGAAAAACACGATTCAAATTAAGGGCTCAAACACTGCTATGAGTATTGACATCAATACTGGCAGCTCTTTTCACTGTGAAAATAGAGATGAGCAAGTTGACACGCATGTTACCTAGGTGATATTTACAATTGATTTTTACTGCAGAAGCACTTGAATAGAAAGTAACATGGCCAATTTCCTATTATCAAACCAATTAACCTTGACAATTGAATTTCCTATAAGTGACTAATTTGACCCAGGTGAATTCAATATTGATTTATTTTGAATTTCTCGGCTATTTTCTAAAGTGAGGATGTGCTAAAACACTTGAAGCACCTTGCTCACACGAGGATATGGCTGAGAGCACAGAATGAAAAAAGGATAGAGAGAAGAGAAGTTTATATTATTTTTTTTGTTTTTGTTTTGTTTTTTTGTTGGAATGTCTGCCTGTGCTCTGAGTTTTGTAGCTGTCGGTGCTCTCCGAGGCTGTTGTGAAAGGGGAACGGCTATAATGGCTGATCATTTGCCAGCATTTTGTGTTTGAATATATGATACGCTTTTTTTAGGCGAAGTAGTGCTGAGCGAAAGGGATTGAACTTATATTCTGTGCCGAAACGCATAGCTAACAGATAGAGAAAAAGACTCTGACCTCTCGATAGTATGTGCTGTGCAGTCGGAAAGGCATTCATTTTGTTTAGAAACATATAAAATGTGTTTTTCATTATTATAGCCATAAAACAAATTAACCAAAAAACCAATGAATGAAATGATTGTTATTTTTCTTAACGAATGAGATATGAATATAATATTTGCCTTTTGTTAGGAAACCAATTGTTATTCTGTGCGAAAGGGTTGCCGCAGTCATACCAGTTATTAATAGGGATGGGTCGCGAAAAATGAAAATTAATTAATCTAGCTGAAAATTAATTGAATTGAACAGGATTAAAATGGAATTTACGTCTCAGATATTGATTTACTATTAAATGGGGAAATACTTAACATTTTTGTTGGATTTGTTTTTAAACTCTTATTTAAATTATTTGTTTTGTTTTGAAAAAACCAGAGCTTAAAGTGTTTTATCGTGAGATATATCACCGGAGAAGAAAAAAATTTACCATAAAATCGTCTGATAATTATCGAGGAAATGATGGAAGTGTTTGGTTAAGAAAATTGATATTTAAATAAGATTTTAGTTTAAGTAATGTTTTGCTATAATCACTCAATCGGTTCCACGAATGATGTCTTGGTCTCAGAGGAATGTATTTCGCAATTAATTGAAACTTAATTTTAAAAACAATTATTTGTTTTGTTTTTGAAAAGTCTCTTAAGTTTTGAGATTTTCTTCCGCTTCGGAAGTATTTGTCTCTTCGTTAACCGAAAACAACGAAACGATAAAATCAAATATGAATTTCAAATTCAAAGACAATTATTGTTTTGATTTCAATGAAGTTTTGATTTGAAGTGTTTTTTCATGAATTCAATTAAAATTCAAAAATTAATTGAAATGAAAAAACCAGAAAATCAGAGGAAAAGTATTGCAATTGTTTTGTCAAACAAACCCATAAAAGAGTTGTTATTTTTAGACAAATATTATTCAAATCCTAAGAAAAGTTTTGAAAACCTTTTTTTAAAGCAAAAGTCAAACGAATATAAACCCAATTAAACTCATTATTCAAAACTTGATTTACTTGACATCAATTTCTAATCAATTAATTACTAAATTAAAAGTTTATTTCTCTCGAAATTAAAATTAATTTTTTATTAGATTTGATAAAAAGATTTTGTTTTTTTCTCTTCAAAATCACTAATAATTTCTTTATTATCTGTTTTTAGGCGTCATTTGAATTAATGGCTGACAAAAAATATTTAACAATAAAATTGTTATTAAAATTGAAATTAAATGTGAATTTCGTTATGAAATCATTGATTAGAAGGAAAATAATGTGTCGATAGGAATGGGTTCTCAAAACAGGGGAAAGGGTTTTGAGAAGAAAAAAATTATTAGCGAAACCATAAAATGATTTCACATTTGTTTGATTGCATTGAAAATCAAGTTTTGATTAAAAGTTTTTTTTTCGTAAAATTTTATGACTCTTTTCATAGAAGGAGAAAAATAAGTTCCAAGTTTATAAATATTAGTGTTGAGTACATTTATCTTTCTTAATGTTTCACTGAATTTGAATAATTAAACAAAACTTTCAGTTATTTTAAGCGAAAAAAATTGAGTTTTGAAACCGAAACCAAAATTCAACAGAAAATCAAAAGTTTGCAAAAAAATTTTGATCCGATTTAAGTGAATAACAAATAATTTTATTAACAAATTGTTTGATATTTTTCAAAAAACCATTACTCGATAATAGCGTGACTTTTATCGAGTTTTTTTTTCAAGAGACGACATTTTACTCATCCATTAGGAGTCGGGGCAGAAATAAAACACAAATTTCTCTTATCATTGAAGCAAATGATGACATACTTATTGAGTGTATATTTCTTTTTCGCAAATATTTTCTTCCCCTTCTCTTCATATGAAGTAATGCTTAAAAACATATATTTTTTGTTTAATTTTTTTACTAAAAACTTCGGTTCAGAAGAAAGACATTTATTTTTGGAAACAAATTAATTAATACTTAAAAATAATGGCAATAAAAACCTTTTGAAATGTTTGCTAATATGACGATCCCTCCCAATCCCATCTCAATGAGCATGCACACTTATCTTTGAAAAGGCAGATATAGAAATGAGGTAGATGATTTTTTTTATAAACTGTACTTTAATTCTGGGTTAAATCAATTGCTTATGATTTTGAATTTTTGCCTAAATATTGGCAATGAGTTTGTTTGAATGATCGAGCTAATTTTTACAACAAATATCCTTGGATAAGGTTTAGGTACAAATTGATAATTAATATTCAAATAAACAGAAGAAAAAAGTCGATAAACAGAGAGAGAAAAGACAGGGAAAGGCAGACAAGGGATGAGTGAATACTTGTCTGACAACACATCAGCCAAATGGCGATTAAACTCAACTTTGAAATAAAGTTTTCATTAAAATTTTTCATTCACTCAATTGAGACGGTTATTAAATAACCAGTTCGTATTAGGGAAGATCACCTTGATCATAAATCGCAATTTTCCTACATTCTAGTCGTAAACGTTTAACATTGCTAATTTGATTACGTGATTTAGCAAGATCATCTGATGAATTATTGATTTTTTTCATGCTGTTAGGAATGTGTGTATGTCTTCACAGTTTTGTTGTCTGATTGTAACCCTTGGCGACACCCGAAAGAGGTTTTGGCGAATGAAAAAAAAAATTTATTCTCCATTTTCTTATCAATTCATATGAAAAGATATTTTTTGAGTTTTTTAAAACTATTTTGACGTATAATGAAGTGAACACATAATTAGTCAGTAGTTTTTGGTATTCAATTTGATTATAGGAGAGCTCAGCATATCTTTAAGTAACGAACCGCTGATGGCATTAAAAAATATGATAATCAACTCATATATTGATAACATTTAGGAATAGGTTTTGAGGCATTGGATGAGCGAAAAGATGGTACGACTGAAAGGAATGTAATTAATAGACACTTAAAGACGACTCAAAAGAATTTGTTTTAAAGTTTTGAGTTTTTTATTTGATTTTCAAGTTATTTGAGTTTTTGATATAAAACTCTGTATTTTTCGTTAATTAATTCCAATGAGAAGTCAATTTCATAACTAAATCAATGCATTGCTTGAAATAAAATGAACTTGAAATTCATGTCTGAAAGAAAAATTACCCATCAATTCATTGGTTAGAAAAGTGTGAGAGAGAGAGAGAAAAGTAATAAAAAGATTAAAAATATTGATAACTATTTTGTTATATATTATAATAACGTTATATAAAATTTGTTGGGATTTTAAGGAAGTTTTTTCTTCAGCCAATGATTTGAATTTCAAACGAAAAGTTTGTTTTAAAAACTACTTTAACACAAAACCAGACTCAATAAGGAGTTAACACTAGTTTTTAAACATTTCATAAAATACTTTTATATAATAATCATTTGATTTAATGCATCGCTAATTGAAAAAACAGAGTTCACTATTCAGTGGAGAGAATAACCGATAGATTAAATGGTTTTACACTAAAATCTATGGGAAACTACACTCTCGACAACTCAACGACAAATTAAATACAAATTCAATAAATAAACTGATATTTAGTTTTCAAGTGAAAAGTGATTGTGAAGTCACTCCACGGCTACTGAAAAATCAATTCCTATTATAATATTTTTGAAGAGAAAAATATCATTTCGATCAAACATTTTGACTAATAAAATTAGCTTGGTGAATTTATTCAACCTACACTCTTATTTTTAGCAAGTAAATAGATGTTTATCGATGAGCTTGTTAATTGATTTTATAGAGGAAATCGTGGGCACTAATTGGTTTTTTCAACCTTGGCACTTTGACATTTATTAGGCGAAAAACTATCATAAGAATGTTCTAGTTTGAAAAAAAATTTGAAACCGGCGCATTACGTAGGGGAAATGACCTGGTTAATTAACCGGAACACCGAAATTTTTGCCTTGGACACACTCACCTAGGCAACGCAGAACATGTTTAGTTTGATGTTTTAATTTTGCGTAGAAAACAAAACTTATAGTCAATTAATTGCAGCCCTATTTGTGTTGGAGAGGGGAACGTCATCAGAGAGAGGGGTAAAACATTTTTTTGTTACCAAATTTTCTCTGAACATAAAAATCAAGTTTTTTTTCAGTCGCAGTGATATTAGACGTCAGAAACTAAAACTATATTTGAATTCAAAATAAAATACAAACAAAAAAAGTTTTGAAAACAATTTTCTCATTAAATGGAATTCCAGACAAAAGTAGTACTACTGATAGGCTTTCCTTTGGTGTTGTGTCTCTTCCCCTCATATAATGGCTGAGTTAATGCTGAAGTGAATTAAAATTCTTTGAGTTCAAACTCAATTGACTATCCCTGTCCTTTCGGAGTGATATGATCAAGGTATTTTACACGTTAACTTTGGAAAAGTTCCAAAAATGTTCTAGGGCCTAGAATCTAGGCTGACTTTTCAATTGAGCACAGTATTCAGAACCTGGTGTTCATTCAGATGTGCAGTTTTGTGTGTCTTTGCAAAGGAAAGGCTAGCAATGACTTATTGAGCGTTTATTGTTAGCCCAAAAAAACATGTCTTCCCTTCCCTTCACTCTCTGTCTCTCTCTCTCCCTATCATTGCTATCAAGACTTGAATTTTATATTACATAACATATTAGCGGAAAAAAATATTTTTCAATCGCATTACTACAGAAAAAAAATACTCGTCATTATAGTTGCCATTAGTTACAGAATACACACTATTATAAGTCTTATATACATCTATGAAATTGTCTGTATATATGGTATGCGTTGTGTAACCCATAAATACATAGAATTTTTATATTTGGTTTTGATTACCAGAAAAGACTTTGAAAACTAATGATAAAAATTATAGACTTTTTTGTGTTTGAATTAAGAGAAAACATTATATCGTATTGTCTTTCGTAATGAAAATAATAAAAAAAATTATTTCTTTTGACTTTTTGTTTGACGTAAAAATCGATTTTCATTTTTTTACGTTTGTTTTATTATAATCTGAAGGTTTCCATTTCAATTAATCTAGTTAAGTTTCTTATTAGAACTGAATAATGTATGTAAATGACAAGTGAATTTACTAGATTAGTTTTCCTAGTGAACGTAAATTATTTCAGCAATAAATTGACCTTGATAGTTTGAATTTTATTCTGGCTTTGAATTGAATTGAAGGAAAGTTTTTGTTTACGTTAGAGATCATAAGAGATGATGACCAAGGTCTTTTGACATATTTAAATCACGAATGGAATTTTACCTAGATTAGATTCTTATTGATTTTACCCAGGATTCTGTAAAGAATATTCCTGACAGAAATATATTCTTGATAAATTCTTGTTTTGTTGTCCTGACAAATACTAATTATCCTGGTTGAAAGACTACATTTAACAAGATTATACTCTCTATTGATTTTCATTCGAATTGATAGAGAAATCAATAATTGTCTGAAAATTTTAATACAAAAAAAAAATACAGAAAATAGTTTCGAAACATATTTTTCTGTCGATTTTTAAATCTCTTCTTCAGTTCAGAAGATTTTGAAGAGAAATAGAGAGAAATCAATAGTCATTTGGGCTTAAAATATAACATATCTATAGAAATACTCATAGATTTATATATAAGTATAAGAAACCCAAAAATAAAAAGGTTTTTATAGAATAAGAAAATCTCTGAATAGAAGAAAAATATTGTCTGAAAACTGGGGTTCAAATCGACTGAGAAAAAGGGCATATCTTTCGACAGTAAAAATCCATTGAAATCACTGAAGAGAGAGCACAGCATAAGTCATGTTATGCTTTTTATTTCATCGAGTTTTGGGTTCATTACTATATTATACGTAAAAAATGAATTCAAACCAAAAGTTTGTTATAATTATTGTCTCGAAGTCTATGGAAATGTATTTTAATATATTTTTTTATTTCATTTCATTTCTATTAAACTTTTGACGCTCTGGTGGTTGCGTTGATTAGGCGGAGGAGGAAATCCATAGCTGTTAGTGTCAACTGAAATATGTATCCAATAGGACAGCAATAAGATCAGTGCTTTTCATGAGGAACGCCATAAGCAATGGCCAGAGAAACGTATAGATATATAGATTGTATACTAATGTGTATAATATTGTGTATATAAGTTTGTATATATGGCTCGAGTGCTGAGCGAATATAAAAACAATATTTGTCTGTAGTTTTCAATTTGGAAAGGACTGGAATGTGCTGTCGATCAGAGAGAGGGAGGCCTATGGGAAGAGAGTGACTGAGCGGTTGGTAAAAGAGATTTAGTGAAATAGTTTCGCAGATTTTCTGTTGAATTCATTTTTCGGTCGAAAAATAGTCAGTATTTCAGAGAAATTGATGTCAAATACGATTTTGACTCTCATTTGCATTAATTATATATTCATTTGAAAACATTATTTTTGGGATCAAAACAATCGACTTTCTTAATCAATTTGATTCGAAATTACCTTTCTCAAAAATTTCAAAAGAAAAGTTTTAAACCTAGCTCAAATAATTAAAATTGAATACACTGAAATTCTAATTTTCCTGGTGAATTAATTACCACAAATTGGTTAATTAATACAGACTAAATTACCATGCTGATTAAACAGATATGAATTATGACGGATTCAATTAGAGGGGGAAGGGGAAGCAACAGATTTGCCAGATCAAATCAGTGATTGATGGCAAAGTGTTCATGGTAATAAAAATATACACAAAGTATTGATAATAAGATAATTTTTTTCACTGATTTTTTTGTTTTGTGTTTGACTGCAAACATGTTTGACTGTATGCCTGTGCGCCGCACAGACTCTCAAACTGACGGAGAGGTTAACCAATTCCTGTGTAAAGAGAAGTGGAATAAACAGATATAATACCAATGAATGCAAAGACATAGTGCGAGAGAGAGAGAGAGAGAGAGAGAGAGAGAGAGAGAGAGAGAGAGAGACCAAAAATGGTGACCAAAAAGAGTGTATAACTATTTTCATGGCATTCCTGTAATAGAGTTCACTAATGGGTTGTATTAAAGCCAATAGTCTTTTATTGATTTTCCTTTTGTTCACAACTTTTTCGCTACTCTTTTGTTAAGAGAATTGAAAAAATAAATTATTGAAAACAATATCACAAGAGATGTAAAAGATTTTTCCTGAAACGGATCCCTTAATATTTTTAACCTGATAATTGAATCAAGCACAATTTGTCAGATCGCACGCCCAGTGACTGCAGTTACAGTTTATTTGGGGGTAAAACACATGTCTATCCAATCGGCGAATATGTTGTGTCAGAGCACTGTATGCTGTGCTGTATATCCTTTTGAAAGTCAACACTGAGTACAGCGAGAAAAGAGAGAGAAAAATGTTTGCCAGAAAACACTTGATATTAGCCTCGAATATATCAATAAAAGGACATCTCTTAGAATGAAAAGTCAGTTACGAAACGTCTGTTTGGGAAACAAAATGACTGAAAATCACTGCATTTCAGTGAAAACTGTTGTTTAGTTTCGTTAACTAATTGTCGAAATGTTTTTACCGAAGAGAGAGAGAGAGAGAGAGAGAGAGAGAGAGAGAGAGAGATTTCGTGTGTGGAAAAAAAGAAACAAGGCACAAATGGCGGAAAGCATGAGTACATTAACTGCTTTATGGTTGTGAGTCTTTTTTTGTGAGGTAAAGCCTCTCATCCAATCTAAAGGCCAGTCCTCTGAATTGAATGGCAATTCTTTTTGCTTCCAATGAATGCCAGTTATGATAACAGAAGAAGTTTTGGCCGCTTTTCACACATATATCGCAAATAATGTTTGAATAGTGTTTTGCAATACTGAGCCTCAGAGCAGATATTTGTAACAAAAAAGGACAATATGTTTAACACTCAGAGGGCAGAGCGATGTGGAACACCATTACTATAACTCCCATATTGGATATTACCCTTCCTATTGAGTAATAATTTCCTGTTAACTTTTTTTGGGGGCCATGTTTTTCATAAACAGATTTCTTTCTTTTTATTTCAACCAAGATAATTTTTACATCAATAACAAAAAGACATTGAAATCAAAATAATCCACTTAATGTTGATTGGCATATTTGTAAATGTATAGTGGGTGATTTCTCATGTATGACCAGATTAGTAAGTCTGAGAAACATAAGTATTAGTTTGCCTGGATCAGACAGAATTTTATATTAAGTTTGATCTAGATCGTGCCAGAAAAACGTCAAGAAAACAACAATAATGGGATAATCTAGTTTGTTGTTGCTCTGGTGATTGGCTATTATTTATTGCTAGATCATCGTTTTGGTAATGCGTTTAACATACGAATATCGGCCATCTTTAAGCTCTGCTTGATACTTTATTGTCTACTATATGTTTGTGTGTGTGACATGTACCTTGCGCATTTCTCTAATGCAGACTTTTATCTGCGATCGCAGATCAAGACTCTTATTTTTATTGACTCCGATTTATTGCTAGAATATAATCATTTTTCACCTACTTTTTGATGACTGATTTTTTTCTATCACTTGAAACACAAATTGAAATCCAAATTCTCATTAACTGTCGATCCGTTTGTCGATAAACGTATTGAAAAATAATCCATTTGTCTGTCGGTTAGGCCTTCGGAACAGTATTTACAACACAATAGAGTTATTTCTCACAAATTGTTTGATGACTTTTCTAACTCACAATTCACTTGATAACAATTTATTTGAAAAAATCAATTCAAATGAAAAAAAAATTATATAATTTTTAATCACAAATTAAAATTTGAGTCCAAATCGAGAAATAAAAACAGATTTTTTTCAGTCAAATACTGAAGAGTCAGAAAACAAAATAAAACTTCAATTGAAGTGTTTGTCTCCCTCTCTGTCTAAACACTGTCTGCCTTTCCATTGGACTGAACAACGATTTGGTGTAAAAGTCTTTTTGCTTTTAAAAACCAGAATCTGTGTTAAGCCATAAACCCTGTGCGCGATTCTGTCAGCAGAAAGTCGTTTAGCTATCGCTGGAACGCAACGGGAGGGGAACGGCTACTATAAGTTGTAGTTTGTGAGCTACGTCTCTAGAGCACAGAGTCATCTGAAAAGTATCAGGTTAAGTTTAAACAAATAATAATTTGGCAATTTCTACTCAAAAATTTACCCAGCTCATACATTATATTGAAAATATCTAGGTTAAAGCTTAGTTTAAAGGAATTCTGCCTATGTGTATTTTGATTAAATACAATTTATATAGAATTAGCTTGTTTATTATGTTCCTAATGTTCAAGCATGCTCAATTGATGGCTGTGCTTAGGGAAGACACTGTAGTCATAACAAGATTCAGCCGCAGACACATCAATGACGATCTTACACCTCATAGAGTGGTATGAGCAAGGTAGGACTGACTCACTCCATTGGCACTCAGCCCTAACACCCGATCGATTCTCTCTCTCTCTCTCTCTCTCTCTCTCTCTCTCTCTCTCTCTCTCCCGCACTGAGTATTGAAATCAATGAACAAATAATTTCCGAAACGAAATGCAAAACCGGAATATATTTCATCGAAAAATCAAAAACTGAATAAAAAGTTAAAATATTTTCGATTTGTTTAATAAAAACATATTTGAGATGAAGTTCTGTTCCCTATCTTATGAATAGGACGTCAGAAGACTTGAGGCCAGAATAGAGTAGAAGTAAATTCATTTTCGGAGATATGTTTCAAATACAACAAATAATTTGCATAACATTTGAATGAATGATAAGTTTAAGTCAGAAATTGAAAGAAATCGAAATATTTTTTTTCTTATATTCAAAAATATTTTGTCTAAAATATCGCTACGTTTTTGTGTTTGAATTTTTTTACTTTACTTTTGGAGAGAAAAAGATTTATTGGATTTGATTTACGTATAGAACAGGAAAATAGAGGTTCGGATTCGCTGACGAAAAATGTCTGCAAAATAGAAGCAATTTATTGATTCCCTTATAATTTTCATGCCTACCCTCTCCTTCCCTGTCCTTCTGCTCCTAAAACGTGAAAATGTGAATAAACTATCAACTTTTCTTGCGATGAGCAAGGTAGCTCTCCAATTCAGTACTTAATTCAATAGATTAACTTGGTTAAATTGATTTAGATGTTATAGCTGAAACATTTTTCGTGGATTTATTACACTATTAAATCAATTTCCTAATGATCTTGATCATTTATCCGATAATTTCTTCTGGATTATTGGATTTGAAATCAGGGAACAGAATATCAAAAACTTGTGAATGACTTTTCATTTTCGATATATAAGACTCTAATCGACTCTTTATTTACTATTGAATTGTTATTTGGTTTTTGGCGTAAAATATATGACAAATATTTTTGTTCAATCATTTTCTCCAATCAATGAGCAGATGATCAGCTCTCTTAAGCTCAGAACTCAGAGCACAGCACATGAATAGAACTGCCAGTAATGGACTCCTTATTTAATGGCAGTCCTTATAGTTAGGGATAACACAACAGTTAAGGACAACAAAGAAGTGTTGAACTCTTCTTCTCTTCTCTCTCTGGAAGAAGAAGGAGAGGGAGAGAGAGAGAGAGAGAGGAAGGAGAGGGATAGAGAGAGGACAGCATAAGAGAGAAAAAATAGATTGAATGAAGAAAATAAGATTTGATTCCCAATTGTCTGACACTTTCTGTTTCGGAGTGAAAGCAAAACCAAATGAAATAAATTTACGGATTGTGTTGTTATTTGCAAACGTAATGATAGCGATGAGAATAGGCTGTGCTCTTCCCTGTTCTCTCTCTCTCTCTCTCTCTCTCTCTCTCTCTCTCTCTCCATCTCTCTTCAATTTAGTAAAAAGTGCTAGGATAATAAATTAAGCTTGGTAGATGTCTAGCAGAAACTTTATGTTCTTATTCCATCAATTTTAATTACTAGCTACAATTTGAATGTTGGCGATAATTTTAGTGTCAAGCAAAGTTTTTTTTTGGAAAAACTTCAGGAATTTTCAGCAAGATCGTCTGTTTCTTTTCTCGGAGGATCTGTTTTAATTAAATCTTGATTAAATTGTTCGATTAGCTTGATTAAACGTGGTGGAAATTTTATGCCAAACAAAATGGCTCATTGAAAAACTCAAGGTTAATAAATCAAGATGATCCTGGCAATCAAAATCATCAAGCAATTCAAATTGAGAGGAATAACGTTAATAACGAAAAATAGTTTTCAATTTTTATTTTTAACGAAAAAAAGACTTAACACTTAAATTGTGTTCTTAGAAGAAATTGATGCAAATTCTCGCTGAACCGACATATTTCTTGCATGTTATTTATTTTTCCACTTCTGCTTCACTCATATTTCATTTCGAAAGCTTAGTTCGCATGCATTCCGAGTCCTCTCAAACAAAAACCTTATTCTACTCCATATTTATACTGTTTTTTACGCCTCTGTCTTATATGCTGTGCTCTTATATGTTGTATACTGTTGTCTGATATATACATGTCTTTTGATCTGCGAGGAGGGTCTCCACTACCAGTGCACACACACACTCGTTGTCAAGCCTTTTGCTATCGGAAAAGCCAACGCAATGGGCAACCAAGATGACCATGAATGAATAAGAAAATTCTGGATGAAAACACACGCTAACAGGGTTAACTATCAAGGAAATTGAAGGCTGAATTCAATTTTTATTCGATTTCAATAATAATTACAATTTAAATAAAATCTAGTCTTTAGTTAGAAAAAGATATACCTCGAGTCTAGTGATTCCCTCTCTCTTACTGTCCATTCAATACTCATATAAGAAAGTTCTCTCTCTCTCTCTCTCTCTCTCTCTCTCTCTCTCTCTCTCTCTCTCTCCGAACACTCTCCTGACTCACACACATCTTATAAGCGATCCCTTGACTGAGTGCTGAGTTATAGCACTGGTATATGCAGTTTAATACTCACTCTCTTCCAGTATTCACACAATTCTTTTGTGCGATTCTGATGCCAGGCGTAAGAGATCGAGAAGTTTAACGAAAAATAATTTTTTTTTTGCTTTTGCTTTCGTTCTCTCCTTTTCTCTGCACTTCTTCTTATGTATGTCTTCTTGTGCTGTGCTTTACGTATGTCTCTCTCCCATTCTCTCTCCCATTTTGTGTGCACTTCTTATTCATTATATGCGTTTATAGCGACCCAATAGCGCACATAACCTATCGGTTTGAAAAAAAATATTCTGTGCTTTAGATTAAAGGATACGTAAGAAACGTATAACTCGTATAAAGATTTTGATTACTCTCTTGAATATTGTAGTCAAAGAACTCTTCTTCTTAGAGACAACTTTCCCCTAATATTATTATATTCAGTATTATTAACAAAGACTATGCTATTAAAACAGATGCTGTGCTCTGCTATCATAGCTCTGGTGTAGGTTTTCATGTGAGAAGAGTAAACCTTTTTATCGGTATTTTAGATATGATTTTAAAAATTGATTTTTCTTTAAGAATATAATAAACAGAATATTCTTTGAAAAGAAATTTTCTGAAGAATTCCTGGAAATGTATAAAAAAGTTTCTTCTTTTAGATTTGATTTTATTTGAAGCTTATTCCAAGTTTAAACTCAGGGTAGGTTTCACTTGAACACCTGAGAGCACTTTAAAAACTGACCCTGTCCCTTTTAAAAATAGCGGTGCGATTAAATGTAACGACAAAACCAATAGAGAAGTGCTTTTCTGGATAAGTCTATGACAGAGATTTGAAGGGAAAGGTATGAAATACTTATTCATCGCTCTAACAGTTTGTCGTATTAGTTGAGGGTATCTATGCATCGGTTGTGGCCATTGTTCGCATACTAGTGCCGTATAATCTGCTGAACAGCATTACCAGTGCTGAGCAAATGCTTAGCTATGAGTCCAATGGAAAGCAATGGAAGAGAAAGACGAAGAAAAATATATATCAAAAAAGCAAAAGCCTGTGCAATGAACAGCACAAAAGTGTATAACATTGAAGAACACGTCTGTCAGACATTTAAATGCCTCTCCACTACTGCCTGTGCACTACAACAGAGAACGAGATCATTAGCCGTCCCTCAGAACTCATTTATCAGTTATGCTGTGCTCTTTGGCTATGGCTCTGCGGTAGTGTTGCTGTTGCAGAGCCAGCAGAAGGATATACACTCATATTCTGTGCGCCCTTTTCATAGAGGTTGACAACAAATAAAAGGCCTCCGAAACAACTGAATACCAGTGCGATGAGAGAGTCATCTCTCTCTTCACTTCTCTATCTCTCTCTTTCCCTCTCCTTTACTCCCCATTAATATCTCTCTCATATATTCTGTGCCCAAAAGTTAGCGATAGTGTAGTGAATGACTAAACTTGGAGTCGAATCCATTGGAAAGCCTTCAATCAATTCAGTTGTTATTCACAACAAAACTAATCATTTGTTATAACAATAAATATAATTATGAATCAAACAAATGATTAGTTTCTATGAAAATGTTATTTGAGTTTAATATTTATGAGTATATGAGAGGAGAGTATATATCTATTAAATTTTCTTCTCTAAAATGAGAGGTATTCCCATTCAAGTGCTGATTGTAAACCATTTAAGTTTTAGTTACGACTTCTCTACTCTCAATGTGAGGGCTTTCCCAGTGTAAATTGTGTGCTGAGCGCGCTTGGGATGTGTGCCTGTGCTCTAGCATTAAGTGTTGAGCAGATGAGCTCGTATTCTGAGCCGAAAAACAACTTTTATATTACACTCTATTCTAGTGATCAGACCTTTTCAATGGAGTTTTGACAATAAAGTGGGTGCCATCGGAACAGCACTGGTGTGTAACCAGAAAACCAGTGGTGATACTGCCTCTCACTGCTGTGTAATATAGGGATGTGCTCTTGTGGTGCGCGAATAGCCAGGGTTTCCTCTGAGCCAGGAAATTGGGTTTAACTAGCGAATATCCCGGCGCGGCATTCACGATCAAGGTCATTCTGTGTTATTCTGTGCTTTTTTCTTGAGGCCCTTCTCTCCCTCTCTATCCCCTGATTGAGGCTAAGCGTGCGGTTTGTTTGGGGGGAGAGTTATGTTTGGCCAACACTTTAGCCTTCTGTGTGACCCACCCCTTGGCTATTGTCTGGTTATAAATGACTTAATACTTGAATAATGAAAGCAGTCGTCAAATGAAGAGAAAATTCAATTGAATTATAAAAATAATGAAAAAAATTATTAATAATTTTTGGAATCATTTAAATGTTATTTGAAAATAGATTACAATAAATAAAAAGATTTTTCTGTCAAAACACGACTAAAATAAATTTTATTATTCTGTGCTATTCTGTGCTCTTCTGTATGTTTTATCTGATTATTAATTTATCATTAGTATAGTATCTGTTGTTTGAGAAAAAAATATGTTTTTCTCAAAAAAAAATTACGAAACAATTATTTTGATTGACTATTGAATTATGAAATCAATTATTAATTTTTCTTTTATTTGTTTTGTTCGGAAAAAAATCATTTGTTTAATGAGTTTTTCAGTTAATATTTTTTTCGACTTTCAATGAATTTAATGATTGCGTGGAATGTCTTATGATTTTTCAGAACCCATTCCTCTTTAGACACCGATTCCTCTCAATAGAAATGTTTGCGAATTTCATTAGTCTATCAGATTTTGGTGAGCATTAGGTGTGGAAAGCCTACGGGAAAGCCATTACCCAAAAGGCATTAAGAAATCATTTTTCAAGAAAAAAAAAGTTATTTTGTTGTGAAATATGTTATCATTTAAATTGTTATATAAATATTCAAAACGAGTAATGAATTCAATTTCAATGAACTTTTAAAATGCAATCAAAACCGTATTTTCAGGTAATTATTGTTTGGAGAGGGAATGCCCTCTCGTGGATAGGGTTTGCACTGATTTTTGGATGGATTGGTGGCTTGAAAACTGGTCAGGATCAATTGGAAAGCTATGGAAAGACTTATGAAATTTATTCTAGGTCATTTCGAAATAGTACAAAAGCATGGTTTTCTATTTAGTTCAAGTATCTAGCTCAGAGAAAATAGTTTTTTCAACTTCTCATTTTACAACTACCAATTAATTCTGCAAATAAATGAACAAGATAATTTCGTATGCGTTGATTTTCTTGGTCGTTTATTCGAGTTCAAGTGAATACAAAATTTAACTTTTCACCTTGATGATTTTTTTGCATCTAGATCCTATTGAACCGAACACCGAAGAACCGAAAAATGAAGGACCAGTCGTAGTGACGCCTATCGAGCAGATGAAAGAGGATATACCTATTCTGAACGCCAGCGCAAACGTAAACGACATTTGGGGGGAAAGCCTTCAACTAAAAGACCTAATGCCTGGAAATGTAATAAGAAGGGTCATATCTGTCGTGAAAAATATCTGGTTCAATTTGGTGAATCGCAGCAAACCACCTGTTCCGACTGTACCAAGTACAACTAAGCAAACTGGTAATTATCAATTGCAATTGAATTAACTTACTTATTCTTAAATTTTCCTAGATAACACTACTCCGACCTATACAGTCATCGAGCTGGATGATAAAAAAGAGCAAGCTAGTTCGAATAATAAGAATGAACCAGTTACTACTCCTACATAAACAGCCTGGAAATTAACTGTTGATTAAAATAAACTAGATGGTTATTTTTCATTTATCTAATTTTTTATTTGCTTGTAAATATTGGCCTGGTTAAAAAGTATTGCATCGAGTTTGAAAAAGGAATATTATCTAGTACTTTTAGACAGATTTCAATGATCTAGATCATTCGAAAATTGTGTCGAAAGTCAATAAACTTATCCCAAATTTTTTTCCGACAGATTTTTCGACGAAAAAAATAGTTTTGAAAACAAATTGCATTAAAACAAGAGTTAAACCGATTCCCAGAAACAGTCGTCTCTTTGGAGTCAAACCCATTCCTATCAAAAGCCTCGCTGAGAGTCATTTGACATAAGCCTCGATCAGTTTTCTTTTGATTTTTAACAACAAAACAACAAAACAAAAATGCGTTCAACACTTATCTTGTTATCGATTTTTGTTTGTATAGCAATGGCTGGTAAGTTGAAAAAAAATCTTCCAAGCTCATCACCATAAACAAGCTAACTTTTAAACAATTGTATTCCAGCTGAACAACAACAAGTTAACCAAGCTAGACCGGAAAAACCTCGACGACCAGCCAACCCGTTCCTGATTCTGCAGATAATGCCCAAGGTCATTGAAAAGTTGAGAGAGAGGTTCCCCAAGAAGAGCTTCGATATAATGTTCCCGACACTATTCAAGGAGATCCAGTCGACAATGCAATTGCCACAGTTTGCTAACGTAGAGCCCCAGGCAATGCCCGGTCTCATCGCGACAATGGTCGAGCACATTATTCAGAGAGTTGAGTCAAATTTCATTGGAGGCACACAACCCACAACTGGGTACACTGAGCAAGGTATGCTTCAATGTTGCTGATCTTGTATAGAATTCAATCTTGGTTATTTTTTTTATAGTGATCGGGTATGGATTGGAACGGGAGATGGAAAAGGAACCAGTTGCTGTTGCTGCTGTCCAGGCTGCTCAAGCTGTTGTCCAGAACAACCCAGCTCAAAATCCAGTCGAACTGAAACTGAACAACCTACCTGACCTAGCATTCGATAGGGATCCGTCTCGTAACCAACCAGGCTCAAAAATTGAATTCGAAGAAGAAGATGATCTTGGTCTCGAACCAGAGAAGCCATCTATGCTCAAGGAAGTCAATCTTGGTGAATACGATGATAAGGTCGAGAGAAAATGATCTAGAGGAAAATTTCTATCTGGATGGCCCCAGAATTCTATTTATTTATTTATTTAATCAGAATAAATTAATTTTTCAAAATTGAATTATCTTTTTTCATTCGAATCAAACATGATTACTTAATTATCTTGAAAATATCAAAATACTCTTGCTCGGTTAATTCAAATTAGTTCTCCAGTACAACCAGGAAATCATCCTTGTTGTTAAATTGAGTGATAATTAACCTGGATTCAATTTGCAGGTGTGAAAATGTTAACATATTTCGCTAACTGATCGGGAAATTGCTTGATGATTTTTTATACTATTCAGTATTGAGTTCACAAGTATTAGTTGAGCAAGTTTATTTTTTCGTAGAAGAAAAAAAATGAAATGTTTTTGTTTTCTTTTAATCTTGGTTTCTGTCAATTCAGGTAAGAATTATTATCGAGGTTTTAGATAAATCTAATGAATATTTTCCATATTTTCCTTTGAATAGAGGAAATGGAGTCGAAGTCAAAGGTATTCGAGTCGAGAGACATCCCGTCCGGTAGAGGCAAAGGTCATAAATTTCACGGTAATCGACAATATTCAATGGATCCAGTAAATGCCGAACCGTCCCCTTTCAACTCAAATTACGGCACAGGATTGGACCCATTGTCGGGCACAGGATATGGCTCAGGATTGGGCACAGGATTGGGCACAGGAATTGCTCCAGGGAATGGTATAGGTGGCATAGGAGGGATCCCAGGAATAACGATTGATAGCCCGGGTTCTTATAACTTTGGAAATAATCCTATGTCTCCCTTTGGCCAGGGTAATACAGGTAAGTTTACTCAGTAATTTTCAACATAAATAATTGATAACTTGCAATAAAACATCAAGGCACAAACAATGGCTATAATTCACCTGGTTTTGGCTCGAACGTGGGATTCATACCCAATATAATCAAGGAATTTATTGAGTGGCTAATTAGATGTGTTACATCTCTTCTGTTCTCAACAAACAACTCCCAAAATTTGATTAGCAAACTGTCCAGCATTTTGTACTCGGCCAATGTGCCCAAGCCCGTTTGCAATTCGATTACTGGCCAGTGTCCCAAGTACTATGACGAAATGAAAAGTCACCCCGAAAATATTCGACCGATAATGACAAGAATTGTCCTGGACACTGTCAATGACTTGAACAGAAATGAACATCAAAAGAACAGCAAAGGCAAACATAGGAAACAGAAAAGACCAAGGCACAAGTCTAACCATAAAAAGCCATATTGAGCTCGATTGAATTGAGTAAATTAATCATGAATAAAAGTAATTTAATTTATTGGTAAATCAAATTTTGTTTTGCTAATTTATTCAAATTTAGCATGGTTAGCTTATGATTAGCTAGGATGAATAATATCAAATAATTTCAATAATTTTTCTGCTATTCTTTAAGTGACTTTCCTATAATTTGCTATCAGTTATAACTAGGTATAATCTTATCGTAAATTCTGTGCAGTTCATGGACTTGATAAGAGGGTTAAGAGAATCAGCTGAAGCTCACAGCACAGGTCCTGTTGTTATGGTTTTCCCCTCTTTTCTTAGAACTTGAGGTTAAACCAAAAGCATGTCTTCAATGTGTTTACATTCAGTGTCTTATGTGAAGTGTTTTGTAGCCATTGTTTGAAAAGTTTGATTTGATTTTATCGATTAAAAGTATATTTTGTTTTTTGTTTTATTAGTACTTAAGTAAAGGAAAAGTGAGACTCGCTTTTCATTTCAATTTTATGCTGTGCTCTGAACCTCAGTTCCAAAAAGTAGAAAAGTGGTCAAAAGTAAGGCCAAGAAAATGGTGATTTCCGATGAGAAATTCCGCGAGCTAATTTTTACGAAAATCTTGACCAATAAGGAGATCCTACAAATTCTTAGGTACCGGTACTTTAAGAAAAGGGAGAATCAAAGGGACAATGAAAGTGAGAGCAGCGACTTTGAGTACGTCCAGTATATGACTGACAGTGACACCGGAAGTGAGGGAACGTCAGAGGAGTCAGAAAGTGAGGGAACCGCTGAAGAGACAGAAAATAATGGTATGGCTGAAGACATGGGGGTTGAGGGAAATGGTGCGAAAAGTGTGGCAATGGCTCAAGAGGTGGGAACTGAGGGAACGGCAGAAGAGGTAGAAATTGAGGCAAAAGTCGGCGAACTGTCGATCGATACAGAAGTGAAGAATGTGTGCGATATATGCCAGAAGACGTTCGCAACAAAATACACCTTGGCCAACCACGTGAACGGTGTCCACTTGAAGATCAGGCCATTTGTCTGCGACTTTGAGGGCTGTGGGAAGGCCTTCGCTCAGAAGATAAGTATAGAAACACACAAAAGACAAAAACATTTAATGACTAAAAATAAATGCTATAAAAAAAATTGCGAACAAGAGTTTGAAACTGAAGAAGAGCTCAACGATCACTGGAAGGCATCCCATTCCGTGCAGAGACGGCCAAAACCTTAGCCTCCTAAGTGATCAAGGTTGTATCTTGGCATTTGATTTGATTTGATCAAGTTTAATTTGATTTTTAATGAGAAGTCTATTTTTCTATAAAAATGTTTTACATTTTTCATTTGTTTTAGTTTTAATGTTTTAGTTTCTATTTTAATGTATTTTTTGCACGATCACTTTGAAATTAATTCATATCAAGGTCATTTTTTATTGTATTTCACTTAAAATTGATGGCATTTTTTTATTCAAATCGTATGACAACTGAAAATAAGTCTTGTCTTGTATTTTGAAATATTACGAAAATTAATGAATAAATTGCATTTGAATTTTAAGAAGAAAAAAAACTTTCCCTTCTCATTATTCTTGCTTAATTCGCTTAAAATCAATGATCATATTAAGTGAAGTCTGGATATATTTGTGTAATATTTGTTAAAAATGTTGTCTCGTTTGATGAGTACTACCGGTCCTATCGTTGCAAACAATTTCTTAATTGACTCGTATTTGAGAGAAATCAATGAAATTTCAGTTCAGAGCAGAGGAACTCTGATTTTGAAATACCTGGTCATTTTAAACTATTGCTTGGTTATTTCAAAGGATTTCGCTAGCTTATATATAAAGGACTACAGTATCAGAGTTATTTTATTCGATGTAACCTTGTTCATTGGTGGAATCAGAGAATACAACAGCATGGTGTTTATATTAGCCGGCATACTTGGAATTTTCCTGTTCAAGTACCTTCACATGACGAGTGACCTGGCTCTTTTACGTTGGATTGATCTGTTGTTTATAATTAAAGGTGAATTAGATCCAGCAACTGTTAGCTACACCAAGTATCACCTGGATGATTTGGATAAAGTTAGACTTTTTGCCAAGTATTTCTACAAGCTAACCACTTTGGTGTTCTTCACGTTCGGTAAGTTTGAATAAGAACAAATGATCAAGCTAGTTTTATCATTACTTTTAAACCATTTAATTGAAAAACTCTATAAAAACATTTGATTTAATTAATGAAAACCCTTTCCACTCATTCCTAACAGTGTTTGGCTTTGAACTGATTTATGTGATAATAATATTCCGGTTCTATTCTGTGGACACATTCCTCATGTCTTTGTTGCCACAGATTATGACTCATCTGATGTTCTACTCCTTCCTGAGGGACGCCTTGACTGCCGTCCCGTCGGTGACTGTCATCGGATATGCGGCCAAACTGTTCGTCAATAGTATTAACCGAAAGATATTCCTATTGTTAGACAAAAATGTTGTGATATTTCAAAAGAGTCTTAACATTCATATCCATAAAAGTGTTAAACAATTCATTGAAGAACACAATCAGTTGTGTCGGACAGTCATTCAGTTGAATAGATTCTGGAGTCGACTCTATTTTGTATTTGTTGTGATACTGTTCCCCATAAGTCTGATTTGGTTACACCAACTCTTTTTCGAGAGACTGGACCTGGAGGTCAGGTTCTTCATCGGTTGCTGTTGTCTTGTTTGGGTTCTGGAGATAATTTTGATTCAATACTGTTTTGCATACCTTTCCTCACGAATACACAAAACAACGAAACAATTATCACAACTACAGTGGAGACTCAATGGATGGCCGTTTCGTTTGCAGACAAAACTCAAATTAATGACTTATTTCGAGAAATTGAGTTCTAATAAGAAAATAGGTCTAACTTTGGGACCGACTATTACTCTGACTCTTCCCGTCTTCGCTCAGGTATTGATTGAATTGAAATTATTTTTTTGTTTAATTAAAAATCAATTTTTTGTTAAACAGATTGTCGTCAAATATATTCGTTATTTTATTCTCATTCATAGATTCGCCGATAAAATAAAAGTTTGATTTATTGTAAAATATTTCTATTGAATGACAATTAAATGTTTTAAAAGTAATAAAATTAAAAGAATCATGATTAAAAAATCAAATGAATGGTGAATAGTTTAAAAAAAATTTTGATAAATAATTTAAAACAAAACCTTTTCTAAAAAAAAGTCATTGAAAAACTTATTCGAGTATTGTTTCAATTGATTTATATTTTGTCTGTGGTTTACATCGACTTTCAATGTATCCAAAGAAATATCAAATGAATTGAATTGCGATAACAGCTCACCACAAGTTGGCCTCGAGTGGACATCGTAGGTCAACATGTCATTTATTGTATTGAGAAGTTCCAACCATTTTTGAAAAATAAAAAAATTTTTCATTATATCGCTATAAGAAATTTAGAATTAATTAATTTGATTATTACATAAACAGAATGGACTTACGAATTGTTTTTGCAGTCAAACAACTCTTCTGCTATTTTACCCAAACTATAGACATCTGCACTCGTCGTGTAATGAGTCCCTGAAGAGACTTCCGGAGCCATATATCGTCTGCTGCCGACTCCTTGCGTGTGAGACATTTGACTGTTTTCCTGTTCTTTCGCTAATCCAAAGTCACATAACTTCAAAAACCGTCCATTAGTTGGAAAATAATTAATTAGAATATTGTGTGGTTTGAGGTCTCTATGAATTATCGGTGGATTCAATCCGTGTATGTATTGAACGCATTCTAGAAGTTCTCGAAATACTTGACACGAAATGTAATACTCGAGTGAAGTCATGGCATCAGATCTTTGTCTTCCAAAACATTTGTCCTTCTCTTCGATGACTTTCGAGAGGTTTGTCGAACACAACTCCATCTGAATGTGAATAAACTGATTGTCCGGTTCATACCAAGAGTCGTAAAGCTCGACGACATAAATACTATAAGTTTTGCATAAAATACTGATTTCTCGTAAAAAGAAATCAACTGTTTTTATGGCTAAAACAAAAAAAAATTATTTTAAAATTTTCAAAATCAATTTAACTGACCGTTGACTTGTATTTTCTTGACAGCTGTTATACGTTGAGTGCATTTATCTTTGGTTTTGAAAACAGTGCCGAACCCTCCCGAACCCAATTCAGACAAAACATCAAATCTTTCGTTAAAACGATTTTCATTCGAGAAATTGATTTGATTTTCGGTGAAAACTATTTCATTGTTTTCATTCAATTCTAAAGTTTTTGGAGTCATTTGATATTCACTTAAATAATAATCGAAAAGAGTTTTGTATTTCGTTTTTTCGATATTATTATAACTCATATGAAACACAGAATCCGGTGTCAGTGCAGTTGTGGAGGAAAGTTGTTTACTATAAGAGTTAAGTGAATGGAAACCAATTATTTTTAGCTGAGTTTCCAATTGTTTCGGGGATTTTTGAAATGATTTATCTTTCATAAGACCGCAAAAATATATAAGTCTTTCAGATGTGAGGAAATATGTGTTACGTTTTGACGAAACAATTGATACTACATTTGATAAACTAATTAATTTTGGTTCAAAAACGGAAACTTCAGGGTCCATGTCGTGTCCCAAAAGACAATTATCATTTCTGCCCCAACTGTATACCAATCCATCGCTTGTTAGCGCAAATGATTGACGATATGAACAAATAACTGATTTGATTAAAAACTTTGTGAATGAATTCAATTTAGTTGGAATTGGAATCATATCTCCTGCACTACTTCCGGAGCCGGTTTGTCCCCATTTGTTGGACCCCCACCCGAGCACATCTCCTTCTGATGTGAGGGCCAGAGAATGACCTGAACCACAACTTAAACGTAAAACATTAGTATCTTTGGGGATATCAATCAAATTTGGTTCATTAATTTCATTGCCATTACTGCCCCTCCCCAATTGTCCAGCATAATTCTTTCCCCAAGAAAAGACTTGGTTATTACTATTGAGTGCCAAAACAAAGTCATATCCATTGAAAAATTGTTCGACACTTTTATAACACAATTCATTTAAAACTTTTAACGGGTTATTGTATCCGAAACCATAGACTATATCATCACTTGTTATAAACAAAATATTGAATCCATTTTTATCATCGAAGACATAAAATAATTTGATTTTTTGTTTAACATTTTGGTCAACATTTTCAAAAAGTGGAAATCTATTAAATAAACTTGTCATTTTTCAATGAACAAATACAAATCATTTTTAAAAGCAATGTTTTTCAATTAAATTAAATACTAATTAAAAATTTGTATTCAAAGCATATGATTGAAAACATAAATCTATTCAAACGAATGACAAAAAATATATGAAAATCAGTCAATAACTAAAGGTTTAGACACATGTCAATCAAAATTTCAAATATAATACTCGATTCATAATTTAAGTACATTTATCACACAAAAGGTATTGACTCGATATTACTCGCAATTAATTCATATGAATGGAAAGTTTTGATTCATTAATGTTTTGCATACCTTTCCTCACAAATACACAAAACAACGGAACATTTATCACAAATCTAATGGAGACTAAATGAATGGCCTTTTGGTTTACAGATAAAATTCAAATTAATGACTAGTTTCTAGAAATTGAGTTCTAATAAGAAAATTGGTTTAACTTTGAGACCGACTATTACTCTGACTCTTCTCGTCTTCGCTAAGGTATTGATTGAATTGAAATAATTTTTTGTTTAATTGAAAATCAATTTTCTATTAAACAGATTGTCGTCAAATATATTCGTTATTTTATTTTCATTCATAGATTCGCCGATAAAATGAAAGAATTGATTGAAATATAACTCAAAAGAGAAACTTTTCTTCAAAAAAATTATAGTAAAACTTATTTGAAAATTGTTTCAATAGTTTAACATTTTTTCTGTGATTTTCATCGCTTTTCAACTCGTCGTTAGTCATAATCAATGTATTGAATTGCGATAACAGCTCAGAACAGTTCGGCCTTTTATGATGATCGTGGTGTATCATGGCCAATGTTACCATCTTAAGGCTTATCCATTTAGTTTCAAATGATCTAGGTCTAATGATTTGAAAGTTTAGAAGTTAGACTATTAATATCTTATTCAATAAACTTACAAAATAGGGACAAAATATAGACAAAAGTCAAACAACTCTTCAGTTATTTTACCCAAACTATAGATATCGGCATTTATTGTGTAATTGTCTTTACTTTTGTCAAAGTGGCCGATTTCTGGTGCCATATACTGACGTTTACCCAATTCATGACAATAGTCCTCAAAATCTCGTTCGTCGTCTTCAACTATTCCAAAGTCAGATAACTTTAGAAACCGTCCATTAGTTGGCATATAATTAATGAGAATATTCCCGGGTTTGAGGTCTCTATGAATTATCGGTGGATTCAATCCGTGTATGTATTGAACGCATTCCAGAAGTTCTCGAAATAATTGACACGAAATGTAAAACTCTATTGAATTCATTGCTTCCGATGACTGCCTTTTGAATACTTTAGGTTTTTCTTCGATAATATTCTTGAGATTATCGGAACATAACTCCATTTGAATGTAAAGACATTTGTTGTTTTCAATCCAAGAGTCGTAATACTGGACCACATAATCACAGCCATATTTGGCCAGATTTTGCACTTCTGTTAGAAAGTGTTGGTTCTCTCGTCGACTGTTACCTAAAATTAATTTAAATTATTATATATTTAAAATCAATATAAACTCACGACTCAAATATATAGGACAAGAATAGAATTGAATTTTCTTGATAGCAGTGATATGTTTAGTCGACTTGTCCTCAACTTTGACAACAGTCCCAAACTCTCCCGAATCCAATTCAGACAACACTTCAAACCTTTGATTAAAACGCTTTTCATTCGAGAAATTGATTTGATTTTCAATGAAATGATTTTCATTGTTTTCATTCAATTCCATTGTTTTGAATTTATTTGATCTTCAATTAAATTCACTAAAAATAATTGTTTTTTGTACTCTATTTTCAAAACTATTATAATAACTAAAACTTCAATTTCTATTAAAATAGTATTTAAATAATTTTTGAGTACTTTTCCTATCGATAATCCGGTGCAACACTTGTTATGATTGGATAGGGCTCTGGTTTTAAGGACTGGTATTTAGGACTGGACTCAGATTATTGACACCTGTTGTGAGTTATGTTTGGCTTTGAAAGGATTTAAGGGATAATAATATTCCGGTTCTATTCTGTGGACACTGTTTTGTATTTGTTGTGATACTGTTCCCCATAAGTCTGATTTGGTTACACCAGTTGTTCTTCGAGAGGTTGGACCCGGAGGTTAGGTTCTTAATCGGGTGCTGTTGTCTTGTTTGGGTTCTGGAGATTGTTTTGATTCAATTTACTGTTTTGCATACCTTTCCTCACAAATACACAAAACGACTAAAAGTTTGATTGATTTGATTGGAAATAATTTTTGTTTTTTAATTGAAAATCAATTTTCTATTAAACAGATTGTCGTCAAATATATTCGTTATTTTATTCTCATTCATAGAATTGCACATAAAATGAAGAATATTTTAAGCAAATACATTTTATTGACAAATTATACTTCTATATTTAATAATTGATCAGGAAATAATTGATTGTAAATCTTTAAATGGTAAAAATTGAAGAAAAACTTATCCGGGAAGTTTTTAAAATTAATGACATCTTTGCTGTGATTTTTATCTTTTATCAATTCATCTAAAGTGATATCCCATGAATCAAATTGCGATAACAGCTCAGCACATGTCGGCCTTTTATGGTCCATCACCTCTATTCTAAGCATCATTTGAATTGCAATATTTAATTGCGTCCATTTATCATGAAGTAAATTGAGACCCATTATTGACCTGGTAATTGAAAATTGATTGAATGTATTCAATAAATTCCATAAACTTACGGATTGTTTTTGCAGTCAAACAAATCCTCCGCTATTTTACCCAAACTAAAGACGTCGGCACTCGTCGTGTAATGGCGTCCATAACATACTTCCGGAGCCATATATAATTTGGTGCCTACTCCTTCCGTGTGTGACATTTCCATATGCTCTTGTTCCTTAGCCAGGCCAAAATCACACAATTTTAGAAACCGTCCATTAGTTGTCTCATAATTTATGAGACTATTATGGGGTTTAAGGTCTCTATGAATTATCGGTGGATTCAATCCGTGTATGTATTGAACGCATTCCAGAAGTTCTCGAAATAATTGACACGAAATGTAAAACTCTATTGAATTGATTGCATGAGATCTCTGTCTTCGGAAACATTTGTTCTTTTCTTCGATGACTTTCGAGAGGTTTGTCGAACACAACTCCATCTGAATGTGAAGAAACTCATTGTCCGGTTCATACCAAGAGCTGTAATACTGGACCACATACTGACCGCTCGTTTTAGCCAAGAGTTTTACTTCACGCATATACTTATCTCTTCTTTCAGGGCTTTTGCCTAATTAATTTAAATAGTTTATTAAAGCATGATAGTTTTTTGATCGGAAATATTTACCTATCATTGATATTTTTTTCACAACAAATGTGCGATTTGATGACTTAGCACGAACCTTAAACACAACCCCATATCCACCTTGATCAAGTTGTATAATTTGATTTTTTGTTTAAGACTTTGACTCACTTTTTCAAATAATTCAAATCTATTCAATACTTCACTCATTTTTAATGATTGGGTAAAAAATATTGAATTGATTGTGAAGTGACTCTAAAAAAGTTTTGTATCTCAAATCAATAAAACAATTCTGAGCCAAAAAATGACTTACAAACTGTAATTCAATGCAAAAGTCTAAAAATATTTCACTAATGTTTACTCTCTTATAAGTGACGCAATGTTTTTAAAGGGAGACATCACTACTGAGACTGAGTGATAAACATGTTATCAAAGGCTTAACACAACAACCAATTAAAGTAATGTTTTACTCTTTACCGCATTTTTCAAATATGTTGGAGTCGTGTCTGCCTTTGAACTGAATTATGTAATAATAATATTCCGGTTCTATTCTATACAGACGTTGAGACTTAATGAATGGCCGTTCCGTTTAGAGACAAAACTCAAATTAATGACTTATTTCGAGAAATTGAGTTTTAATAAGAAAGTTTGACTTTAGGGCCGACTATAACTCTGGCTCTTCCCGTCTTTATTCAGGTATTGATTGAAATAATTTTGTGTTTAATTGTCACACAATTTTAGAAACCGTCCATTAGTTGACTCACAATTTATGAGAACATTTGCGGGTTTGAGGTCTCTATGAATTATCGGAGGTTTCAATCCGTGTATGTATTGAACGCATTCCAGAAGTTCTCGAAATAATTGACACGAAATGTAAAACTCTAAACAAATCATTGCTTCCAATAACTGTCTGTTAAAACATTTGTGAATATCTCCGATGACCTTGCAGAGGTCGAATGAGCACAACTCCATTTGAATGTAAAGCCATTTGTTGTTTTCAATCCAAGAGTCGTAATACTTGACCACATAATCAACGCTACATTTGATCAAAGCGTTCACTTCTCGCTTGTATTTAATTATTATTTCTTCGCTTATTTCTGAAATAAGATTCATTAAGTTCTATCTCATTTTACCATAACAATTTACCATTTATATCAATTTTCTTGATAGCATAAACTTTTTTCGTGGCCTTATCTATGCATTTAAAAACAGTGCCATAACCTCCGGATTCCAATTTTTCTTGCGATTCAAACGTTGTTTTAAAACTATTTTCATTCGAGAAATTTGTTTGGGTTTCAATTGAAACGATTTCATTGTTTTCATTCAATTCTATTGTTTTTGTAGTTATTTGATATTCAATTGAATAATAATCGAAATAGTTTTTGTATTCCCTTTTCTCGAGATTCTCATAATATAAGGAATATATGGAATCATTTGATAATTGACTTGTGGTTGGCATTATGTTATCTAACCAATGACCATGGCAACAAATTGAATTGAAACCTCTACTGATAAGTTTCGGTATCTTTTGAAGTGATTTGTCTTTCAGTTGACCGCAAATATAAATGAGTCCCTCATTTGTTAGGAAGTATGTGCTCGAAGACGAGGAACAAACGGATTTAACATTTGATATGTCAATTAATTTTGGTTCATAAGCGCACAATTTTTCATCCTTGTCGTTTCCAAAATGGCAATTGTAATTACGTCCCCATTTATACAACAACCCTTCCCTGGTTATCGCAAATGATTGATATTTTGAGCAATAAATTGATTCAATGAAAGTTCCATTTAAAGAAGTTAAATGAGCTGGTTGTGATATTTTTAAACTATCACTGATTTTACGGGTGTATATCGTTAGGGCTAAAATCATTACAGCTAAAATCACTACCGCTAAAATTAATAGAGCTAAATCACTTGGTCTAAAATCAATAGGTCTAAAATCACTAGGTCTAAATCATTTGATCTGAAACCACTAGGTCTAAAAAATTAATCTAAATTTTAAAAAAATACCAAGATATATTGTACCAAAATTAATTCTCACAAAAAAGTGATAAGATTTCCATAAAACTAAAAAATACCAATTTATATTATAAAGGTAAATACTCAATAACGAATTTAGCTTTATTTAACTGAATTTAGCTTATATTAACTGAATATTGCTTAAATAAATTAAAATTAGTTTAATTAAACTGGATTTAGAAATGTTTTAGATTCAATTATTAAGGTGGATTAATTTTAAAATATTTAGCTCTAATGATTTTAGCTCTAGTGATTTAGACCTAGTGATTTTAGACCAAGTGATTTACCTCTATTAATTTTAGCGGTAGTGAATTTAGCTCTAGTAATTTTAGCTCTAGTGATTTAGCCCTTGTGATTTTAGACCAAATGATTTTAGCGGTACTGATTTTAGCTGTAATGATTTTAGCCCTAACGATTACAACCGGATTTTACCGCGACCAATTTCTCCAGAAGTATTGATACCCCAGCCATAGACAGTGCCTTCTGATGTCAGAGCCAGTGAATGATGAAAACCACAACTCAATTGTAAAAGTTTAAATTTTTCCAATTCAGCGATGATTTTAGGCTTTAAATGGTCACTTTGATGATTGATAAAACCTTGTCCCAACTGTCCATGATTATTTTGTCCCCAACCATAAACTTTGTTAACAGTACTGAGAGCCAACACAAAATCCTTTCCAATGAAAAATTTTTTAACGCCTTTTCCACACAATTCTGATATAAGTTTTGGTTCGTTAACAACACTATTGTGTCCTAAACCACAACAACCGAAACTGTTTTGTCCGAAGCCATAGACTTGGTCATCATTCGTGATAAATAAAGAATTATATCCTCTTCGATTCTTGAATACGTGAATTAATTTAATACTTTGTTTTAAATTTTGTTCAACTTTTTCAAAGATATTCAATCTTTTTAACATTTCCGTCATTTCGATTAATCAAATGCTATTTCAAAACAATTAGTAAATTACTAATAATTAGTGACTAGTTCATTTGAAAAATGTTCACACAAAAAGTATTGTCAAAATCAAATATTAAATTGAAATGAAAATGTTTTGCTCCAGACTTTGCAACACTGCTGAACATCATTTGATCCGAAGTTTGGTTTTTGTATAAATAAACAAAACAATTAGATTTCTGATAAAAATTAATATGAACAAGGCATTCTAAAAATGGTCTTGGTCAATCAGATTTCAATTTTATCAAAGAGTGTAGAGACTTTCCCTAGGTCGTCAATTTTTAATACAGTTTAACTATATTAACTAAAATCTAATTTCATCATACATTTTTCTAGATAACTTGGTTTTCCAGAACTATAGATCTTGGTCCTGTAGTTATATTCTGATCATTTGTTTAGATAATTGTAAATTGATCCTGAGGAAGTGATTCATGAAGGAATGCATTTGATAGAATTTTTTAATCCACAAAAATTATATTATGTTTAAATTAAAACTCAAAATACAAGTTATTTATTGTTTTAAGAGCTAGACTATTATGACATCAAATGACAAAGGATAATTTAATATTAAATCAATAATATTCACATGATTCATAGAGTTTAACGAAATCCTATGAATGTAACAAATGTAAACATGTAAAAAATGTATTGTTAATTGTTAATTCATTTTAATTATTGAATTTAAACCAAGGTTGTAATGAAAATAAGTCGATAATTGGGTCAAACGTGATGTTCAAATCAAAATGAAAAACATTTATTCAAATAATAGCTTGGTTATTATAATAGCGTGTTTTCATCTTAAAGAAAATACCTTGGTTATTTCCTTTAAAATAATAAGATTTCTTAAATAAATGAACTAGATTGATTTAGAAAAAATTTCCCACAGTTTTCAAGTTAATTGAAAAATCAATAATTTTATTCACACGAACATTATTTTTATCATTATTTTTATCATTATTTTTATCATTATTTTTATCATTATTTTTATCATTATTTTTATCATTATTTTTATTCATGATATGATTTTTTAGATAATTTAGATTAATATATAAATACAAAAACTTATTCTGAGTTTTATTCTAATGACAGTTAAAAATGTCTGTCCGTCTGATGACTGGCCGTCCGATTGCTGTGAAATACATTTTAATCGATTCTTATCTGAAAATAACAAACAAAAAGTTGACTCAAACTAAAAAGGCCTCAAAATTTGAATACTTTCTATTCGGGTGCTATTTCTTTGCGATAATCAAGGAAAGTCTACTTCTCTACATCAATGATTATAGAACAAGGGTGTACCTAGCTGATGTGACCCTGTTCATCGGTGGTATTCGACAGTACAACAGTTATGTCATTATTATTTGTTGTATTTTCGCTATATTTATGTTCAAAGCCCTACACTTTACTACTGACCCAAAGCTCATACAGTGGACAGAGCTCTTGGAAGCCATCAGAGGAACGGTAGACCCCCAATCTATCATTTTAGCCAGGTTGAATATGGATGCTGTCCCACGAATCAGGACCTTTGCTCGTCGTTTCTATTGGCTATCATTAGGGGTTTACCTCACTTTCGGTAAGTGCTGTCTTTGAAATAAACAAGTTACATCAATAAAATTTGTATTTTACATAGTTTTGGGGTTTGAACTACTCTTTATAGCTGCCTTGATCATATTTTTTGATTGGGAAGGTTTTATGGTTTCTTTGATATTTCATATCCTGATTCACATATCGTTTCATACCTTTCTATACGACTCTTGGGTTGCCGTCCCTTCGGCTGCTGTCATAGGTTTCACTGCGAATCTATTGATCGAAAAAATCAATCGCAAGATATCTTACGTTTTCAATGGAAATGTACTTCTCTTTCAAAAGAGTCTTAACATTCATATCCATAAAAGTGTTAAACAATTCACTGAAGAACACAATCAGTTCTGTCGGACCCTCTCCGAGTACAACAGATTCTGGAGTCGACTGTACTTTGCATTCCTTTTGACTCTTATCCCGATCAATTTGATTTGGTTGCACCAGCTACTTTTCGAGGACCTGCGCTACGAGATCAGACTATTCATTGGCTTTACGAGTGTTGTATGGATTCTACAGATATATTTACTTCAGTGGTGTTTTGCATACCTTTCCAAACAAATACACAAAACAACTAAACAATTATCGCAAATCCAGTGGAGACTCAATGGATGGCCGTTTCGTTTGCAAACAAAACTACTTTTGATGACGTATTTCGAGAGACTGAGTGACCCGAAGAGAATTGGTCTGACTTTGGGACCTACTTCTGTTGTATTGACTGTTCAGCTCTTTTCTCAGGTATTGATTGAATTGAAATAATTTTTTTGTTTAATTGAAAATAAATTTTTCTATTCAAACAGTTTGTCGTCAAATATATTCGTTATTTTATTCTCATTCATAGATTTGCAGAGAAAATGAAAAATTAAATAAAATAATGTTTGAAAATATTTTCCTAGAATTACACAAAATTTTTCAAAATCTACCATGGCTATTTCATCAACCTTCTTAATGCTGATACAAAACTGAATGAATTGTTGGATTGATTATAAGAACTCTGTTCCTGATCTGTCTTTTGAATAAAATATTGATAGAAAAAATAATTATCAGAAAAACTTAAGTCGTTTTCCTAGAAGCTCTTGATATAATTGATTTTGATATCCCAAGAGTCAAACTTAGATAACACCTCAACACACGTCGGCATATCTTGGTAAAAAGTAGTAATCATTTTTGTGATGTAACAATAATACAACAATAAGCCAGTAACAATTTTTATTTTGAAAATATGCTCAAGGTTTGTTTGCTTCGGAAGTTTGAGATATCTATTAACAAATCAAAACTATCTGAAAGACGGTATTAAATAGTTTATTAATTATTTGTTTATCTTAAATTTTCTTTGGAAACTTTGATAAAGGGTTACATTTTCATTATCTTGGTTTTTTTAATCAACAAATCAAATATCATAGGTCATTTCTACTAATGTTTCCGGAGCAGACTTAAGCCATACTAATTGTATTATCTTTGAATTTTAGTTTATACAATTTATTGATAATTAAATCAATTCACTTTAAATCAATAATTTTATATAAACAAAGTCATTGAAATTATATTTATTTGATAAAATAAACTAGATAATTTATCCTTATAAGAATATAAACTATTTCGAGCAGAATTAAGAGTTTCAATAATATACGTGATGTGATTTAATCATAGACAAAGCTAAATATGTTTACAAATATAATTTTGATCTTATTCATTTCTATCACACATTCATCTTGTTCGGAGTTGTTAGAAATGAAAAGCCTGGAACAGATGACAAATTCTGTAAAAGCATTCGATGATAAAAATGATAATGATGCTTTGGGAATTGTCAGCACAATAATGAATGCCGCATCAGTGATACCCTATGTTGGTTTTTTTGCTGCCTTCGCTGGACATCTACTTGACCAGGTACAAGAAGGTCGAAGGACGGCGCAAGTGATGAATCAGCTGGCTATTATTGATTATCGATTGATTAATGTTGAATTCAAGCTTAATAGCTTATTTGGCCACGTGGAGGCTGTTTCATCTTTGCAGAATTATAAAACCCACGCTGAACAAATTACTTTCGTTTGGGCGGCATATGAAAGGATGAAAAACAAAATTTCATTTCCAACGAGACATGATTTTATCAAGAAATGCGATTCTACAAGTTTACTCGACTTTGCCGTATACTTGCAAGGTGAATTGAAAAGTGAGGGAATTTTATCACTCGGTCGTAAGATAGTACAAACTAATGACATACCGCGCGTCGGTTTGTGGACCAAAACCATCGGTCAAACACTGACCAAGGCAATGTACCTGCAAACAATTTGTTTTGGGATGCTATACAAAAATGATACTGAACACTTTCCAGCCCTCGAAGAATATGGCAGAACATTCAGCACAACGTTTTTATTATTGAAACAATTCTTTACAAATGCTATCTTGGGAATCAAAAGGAACTATCTACCACGAGCCAAATCTATCATTTCTAATTACAAAAACACTTATGATGGTTATTCGACAAAAGATTGGCCGAAAAAACTATTCAATAAACTCTTGGATAAATTTCCCTGGAGACGTTGGTCAGTTCATAATTGGTCCGATAAAGCCTGGGGCTATGGCAGACATTGTGTCGGTAGTGATCGCAATGCTGTTTGGTGGTTTATGGAATCAGGTAGATGCGCCTACATATCTTCAACCAACAATGTAGATGTCGATTTCCAAACCAAACTTGAAAACTGCATCAGCACTTACAAGAGCCATCATCGCTGGTATCATGGTGACACGCCTCTCAATATTTATAATGACTTGACAAATTGCCTGGGAAGTTGGAACGGCTTATCAGTAACACGTAGTGATTACGGTTTTTACGGTTGGAACCATGGTAGATCTACCGCTTATTCTACTATTTATATGAGCTGGGCCAAGTATTATGTGTCTGCTGTTGCGCCCGAAACGGAGGACACTCTATGATATGTTTTCAAATCTAAATACAATTTTACTATATTTTGATTATAACTTTATTTTATACTATTTTCAAAAATTTTGAGAGAGAGAGAGAGAGAGAGAGAGAGAGAGAACACTTATTTTAAAACATATTTTACACACATTTAAGGAAATAATTAAAAATTATTTTTATTTATTTTTGTGTTATATTTTAAGGACACGTATATAAACCTTAAACCAGGAATAAAACTAATTGAAACCCAGCCTTCAGTTCATTGAATCAAAATTTTATTTGTAAAAAAAAATCACAAAAATGGTGTCCAAACGCAGTTTCTCTTTGATAGGTGCTGTTCTCCTCACATACGCACCGGTTATCACTGGTTTTGCGGATATCAATACCCAAAAAGACAGTCACGATTTAAATCAAATTAAACCCAGCTCATTTATCGATGAAATAATGACAGTTGAGTGGCATTTGGCTCAATCACAGAAATCAGAGGTCAGACAGGGAAATGTGCCCGGAGTTGGCGTCTGCCCCAACATCACCCTGAACGATTTCCTCAAGATTACTTCAACGTCAACTACCCTCTAGCGACCGTGGTCAATGTGGTCCTATTCTGCGTGTTCAGTGGGTTCGTTGGCACTGATATTGGGTACTGTGTTATCAACTTTCCTGTGGTTATGGTGGGGACACTGTTGTTCCTGTACAGTGTCTTACAGATATGCCCCTTGGAATTAGTTTATACCCCAGGTGCGGCCCCGGCATGCTTCTTGAATTTGATCAACTTTACGCTCACTCAAGAATTTGTTGAAGATTGCCTCGCTGAAAGGCTAGGTTCAACTTTTCGCTTATTCAATTGAAGTTTGTTTAAAACTTGATCTTATCTAATTTATTTTTCACTTGATGAATATTCTATTAAACAATTATGATAGTAAAAATAACAATGAACGTTTTCAAAATTTACCTTGATCACTCTTCCAAGTTTTACTAATAATAATGTTTCTGATCGATAGGAAACCCCTTTTATCAACTCTCCGTCACAATGCATGCAAATATGTTTTTCAAAGTGATCTAGATTAAAACAATAGCTAAAAAGCTTGCAATAAGAGTTAATTGAATTACACATTTGTTTTTATGAAAAATGTAAAAACATTTTCCTATTATTTGCATAAAATAGAGGCAAACGATCTTTTGATGTTCAGATGGTATTCCCATTCAGAGGACGGGTATAAAAGCCAGTGGACACGTATGCCATTCATTGGTTTTCACAACTCATTTTAATTTATCGATAACTCAGGTATTGGTTATCACTTGAAATAGATTCAAATATTTTCTTTAAAATAGTTTTTTATTTATTCATTAAAATTCAGATAATTATACC
>JAQIXV010000242.1:0-60051 GCA_034700625.1 Tectocepheus velatus
GGTTGCGTCCGCGCAGATGACACCACTTTCAGCGGATAAACAATTAATATTTGAATAATTGAATAATTTTTCCAAAAGAAAAATTCAAATTCAAACAAATCTAAAATAAAATTAAATTTGCATTAAAACCAAAACCTATTATTCATCCCATAAAACGACATGAGTTCAAACGCACAACTTTTTATCCATTCATGGGTAAGGTCTGTCGATTTAGAGGGGAGGAACTATGAGGGGGAATTTTTGGCTTCGACCTCAGGGGGGAATTAAGAGGGGAAAAACCGGCGGACTTTTTCCAAGATGGCGCCTAAAAGCCAAATATGGCGGGTTTTTAGCTATTTTCGATCTAAATTCGATGTTATTCGACTAATTTATGCTTAAATTGTCCGCAATTTAGTTTAAAACCAGTTACAGTTAGTAAGGGACCAAGAATTTTTCGTGACATTATCCCTATATGATAATAAGCGATCAATTTAGCATTAGTCGATATATTAAACTCATGAGCTCGGAGTGATTGCATCATCATGGGTTTTATAGAACTGACCAGCATACCTTGAAATTTGAGGCTTGTTTGTAGAGTTTGTCATTACATTATTAGGTCGTATTATTGAGAAGAAATTGTTTTATTAATAAATGAGTAAAAATTGAATCAACTTTTTCCTATTTTCTCTTTCTATGACTCTTTGAAGTTCATTACTCAAAACTTGAGCAAGATAGTATTATACCATCAAACCTATGTTTAACAAACTTTGCATTTTCAAGTAGAATTACATTTTAAACAATAGCCCAGAGCACATGATATTAAACCCTTCTCTAAATTGTCTTTTCCCTTTTCCATAGTAATGCTCATCGATTTGATAACTAAATTTTCAAATGAAATTTCGTAATAATGACTAATTACTATCTTGTTTTGAATAAATTTAAAACTCCCCTATTGAAACACTCTCTCCGTAATTTTCTCTTTCTGAATTGTCTAATAATATTAGATGAGCTAGTAACATAAATGATTAGCATATAAATGAAAAGATTAAAAATTGGAATAAAATCATTCGCTGATTACTCCCTCAACTTTTAAACCACCATCTTCATTTAAGAAAACCCATGGGTCGAACTTAAGTAGAGTTTTATTAAATGCATTTATTTTAATCATTTTATTCACCTGAATAGCAGCCACTCTTATGTGCATTTTTGGGGAAATACTATTTTTTAGCGAAGAGTTAATCTAATTCTAAATGTAATGACATTTTTTCTCCAATTTTTGAATATCATTGAAATCAAAATAACTTCAGAGAAACCAAGAGAAATTAAAACCAGGAAAACTTTTTCCGGAAAAAATTCTCTTTATTTTCTCTTCTAATATGACCTAGCAATTTAGATAAGTATGCTTGATTATTTGGTAATCAATCGAAAATTTTATTTATAGAAAAACAATACACAAGTAATTGAATAACAGATTAATGCATAATATTAATGATTTTATTTGAATTTAATTTAAATAAATTATTAATCGATTTTTTTGTAATCGCTTTGAATTCAAATCAAATGAAGAAATCAAAAGAAGTACACATTTTCTTGTGTTACGTATACTTTCCGTTTGATTTTTAATTTAGCTTGATACACATTATCCCGGTATGAGTGAAGCATCGGAATGATTTCGTGACTTCAAATATAAAAACGATTAAAGCGAATAATAGACCATAAAATAAAATGTAAGAATAGAAAATGAAATGCTCAAGTGAAAACAAATTCAATTGTCCTAGATTAAATCCTGAATATTTGAAATCATTCCTCAATTTATAAATTTTCATCAAAAAGCTCCAAAATTCCGTTATTTACTATTGATTTCAAATAGAAAAAGACAATCAATATTAGAGTTAACCAAGATAATTTTGATCATCACCTTTTGAGGATAATTTTTAAAATCCAGCTGTTTTTGGACCTTCTTTTAATAAAACCAAAACTCTCCTGCTGAAACACTCTCTCCTTAATTTTCTCCTTCTGAATTGTCTATTAATATGAGATGAGCTAGTAACATATATAAGTATTATTTCCACCAGAAATACAATCAATGAAATAATGAGCAGATAAATGAAAAGACTAAAAACTGGAACAAAATCTTTCAATGACCCAGTACTCTTTTCAGGTGAACCATTAAATTCATTGAATGCCTGACGGATGCAAAATGTGACACTTGCTGTTTGATTGCTTGATATTTGGTAATCAAATGCTCTTTTATACCAACTCTGGATAACTCCCATTCCTTTCAAACGAACGATTCTATTGAAGGAATTATTATTTTATATTCAATTTTTAGAATCAAATTTTATTTACATTTTATTGAATTTGTCGATAATTTTCTGATCGAAATCCAATTTGAAGGCAAAGGCCTTAATACCAGAGAAACCCAAAAATTTTTTGTTTAGTATTAGTTCGAGGTTTGGATTCATTTGACAAAAATCGGTGACTTGAAGCTCGACTTCACCGCATTTGGATATATAGACCCTCTCTTTAGCCACAATTTCTTGGATAAAATTTTGATCTTTAGAGAAACTCTCGTGAATGAGTCCCTGTTCACCATGCTCGATCATACGTTCCCAGATTTGTTTAAATTTAATGTCATCTTGGTTCTTTTTAAATAAAAATTCAATAAAATACACTAATGTTTGAATGTTTTTGAAATACTTTGAAAAAGTATTCACTCGACGACCCCTTAATTATTGTCGGAATGGTTTTCTTGCTTTCAATGATCTCTTCAACCGTATCGATGATGTCGTCCCTCTGAAGGACAACCAAATTAGCGCCGATTAGTTGATTAACATTAGACCAGAATAAGACAATACCCAAGAAGTAAACCATCAGCAGAAGTGAGGATACATTTAGTTTTAGACCAGATTCAATTGCTACGCATTTTCAAATTGATCAAGATAACATTTTTGAACAATAATTATTGTGACTCACGCTTATAGAAGAGAGCCTTAGTAACCATCCAAATGGCTCTGAAAATATTGATTCGTTTTTCTATAGCAATGAATAGAGCGACAGATAATGTGGTGAAGAACAGCGCCAGATATGTCAACTGATCCATGCTATTGAATTGAGCAAGGATATCACTGTAGAAATACTTTTCTACTCCGCGAGTGGTTAGTAAACAGGTATCGTAACCATAGAGTCCTTCTGAAAATTTCACGATTTCATATCTTTCGGCTGTTATTGTGCTCGGGCCTAAAATCATGTCCGCTTGCTAGATTTTTAAATATTTAAAATACAAAATGAGCCGAAACCTTATCTACATTATTTTGTATCATTCCAAACATCCCTGTCCAATTGCCATTACTCTTTGCTCCTGACTCTTCATCTTGAGGGGTGACAATAGAAAAACTGAACAAGTAGAGTTGAATTGAATCACATTAGAGTTTTTGTTTGTGACTTTCGACTCACCTTATATTGATCTTGGTTAGAATAAAGTTGAGAAATTCACCGATAGCTCCACTAACTTTTAAAATATTATCTTCATAAACGACAACCAACGGTTTGAACTTAATAAGAGTTTTATTAAATGTATTTTTTTAAATCAAATTATTCACCTGAATAGCAGCCACTCTTATGTGCATTTTCTGGGAAAATACAGCTTTCAGTTAGTCTTATGAAGAGTTTAATCTCATTCTAAAATAAATTACATTTTTTGTCAAATTTTTGAATATCATTGAAATCAAAATATCAAAAAAGACTTCAGAGACGGAAACAAATTAAACAGGCAACTTTCTTCAGAATGAGATGTAGAAAATTCTCTATATTTTTTCACTATCTGATCCAGCAAATTCATTAAATTCAATAAATATGCTTGTTGATTTCTTTTAATGAAAATTTTACTTTCAGAAATATAATTCAATTGTAGAGAATTAGAATAAATTGAATAATAAAATAATTAAATAATAGAATATTAAATGACTTTCGTTTCATTTGAATTGAATTAAAATAAATTACGAATCGATTAGTTTTGAATTCAAGTTAAATGAATAAATCACTAGACCATGCATAATTTTCGTTTTAACAAGAACATGTTGATTGTACCACCATCTTTCTGAACATCTACAGTAACTGTTGGGGACTATTTCTTATGAACTTTATGATAATTGTATTTGGATTTGATTTGACCTTTTTTGAATAAAACCAAAACTCTCCAATTTTTTGAATGTCATTGAAATCAAAATTTCAGAGAAACGACAAGAAATTAAAACCAGGAAAACTTTTTCCTGAAGAAAATTCTCTTTATTTTCCCTTCTTATTTGATCTAAGAATTTAAATAAGTTTGCTTGATTATTTCGTTATCAAAAATTTTATTTATAGAAAAACAATACACAAGTAATTGAATAACAAATTAATGAATTTCTTAGAATTTAATTTAAATAAATTATTAATCGATTTGTTTTGTAATCGCATTGCTTTCAATTCAAGTCAAATGAAGAAATTAAAAGAAATACACATTTTTCTTGAGTTACGTATACTTTCCGTTTGATTTTCAATTTAGCTTGATACACATTATCCCGGTATGAGTGAAGCATCGGAATGATTTCGTGACTTCAAATATAAAAACGATTAAAGCGAATAATAGACCATAAAATAAAATGTAAGAATAGAAAATGAAATGCTCAAGTGAAAACAAATTCAATTGTCCTAGATTAAATCCTGAATATTTGAAATCATTCCTCAATTTATAGAATTTCATCCAATAGTCCAAAATTCCGTTATTTACTATTGATTTCAATCTGAAAAAAACAATCAATATTAGAGTCAATCAATAATTAATTGATTTTTATAAACATTTTATCAAAACTTTGTTTGTATTGAAAGCCTTTTCTGAAAGCGATCGATACGATTGAGAGACCAAAAGTCGATTCTTCGGTCTTTGGCGGCAAATAAAACCCATTGAGATGTTTATGATTAGAGTAGAACAAATAGAGTTCCCTTGTTCCAATCATTGCCATACTTGTTGTTCTCATCGTTTTAACTCCTGTCTGACTATTTTCAACGAAATTCATGTTTTCATATATTTGTCGATAGATTTTCAATTTTGAATTCTTTTGATAAGAAATTTAATTAAAATCAAATAAAAGATGAGATAATCAATTGATTACTTTAAGAAGACTCCTATGATATCCCCCTCGAGTCGCGTAAACTTTAATTTTGTTTCCAATAATCGCTTCAAATAGATCATCAATTGTGTCAATAGTTTTAACTTTGCTAGGTAATACCATGAACGAGTAAATACAGTTAGAGTAAATAAGTGTCAAAGTTAATGAGGAGACCATCCATATTGCCATGATGAAATTATCTAAGATTGAAATTTTCTTTTCGCTTTCTATCTGTTGGCCCAGAATGACCTTGATCAAATTCAAATACATGTTTTTCCTCTTCATTTTCGATACATTTTGAGTGACAAACAAAAGAGCAGATAATGAGAGGATTGAGAGAAGAATCAAAATCCAAATCAAAGGCTCAAAGACTTCATAAATAAAAGTAATATTTTTCGTTGACTTCGGCGCCGATGTTATGAAAGACATTGTATTGATATTATATGGATATAAAAAATCTACAGCCATTGCCCTCTCATACGTAATGGTAAGATCAGCCATCCCAATATCAGCATTCTTAGCATGGTTAAAAAAAATTTTAAATTAATCTTTAATTTTGTTTATTTAATTTATTAACTTTTTCAAACAATTGTCCAATAATTCCGGTCCAGGAATTGTTTGGCAGTAATGCTCCCCAATCGAAGTGACAGTCAATTGTATTGTAAGTGTAGTTCAATTTATTGCTAAATATCTTCAATATTTCGATTTCCATTCCTTTAAGAGGTGGACCCATTGTTATAAGTGGTGGGTGCTAGGTGCAAAATCAATTTTTCAATAAGTTTAATAAGTTTAAACCAAACCTGAACAATCGCAATTTTCAAATTGGTTCCATTTAAGTTCAACATTTTTTCCCACAAATATAAAATTAATGCTAAAAACATCTTATCTATATCAATTAATGAGACTAAAAAATCAATTCAACAAATATTGAGTTTTTCTAATATTATAATAATATGATAATAGCTAGCAACCTTTCTTATGAAAAGTAAATATTTTTGAAAAATATCTATGTATTCAAAACAAGTTCGCCATCCGGTAATTCGCCAAGGTATCTACCCTGCATTATTGTAAGAAAGTAGCTTATTAGGCGTATAAACTTGCAGACAAATCAGTTAGACATTCTCAAAGTTGCATGAGTATCATTTTATTTATTTATTTTAAGTAGGTTCACCTTTTTTTGACTCATATTTTTACTAATACTAGTAATTGGGTTAAAGTTGATTTGTTTTTAAAGATTTCAAACCGTTTTCTGAGCGCAGAAACGATACCTTTCTACTATTTTCACCAAGTTCATACCTTTCTAAGTAATTGTATTCTTCAAAAATCAATATCAATCAAATCTTAGTTGTGAGACATTTATTTGTAGTTAGATTTATATGTTAACAAAAAATTAATCATGTTAAATTTTTATAATGTCTTTCAATGGATATAAATGACACTTCGTTGCAGATTTTATAATGTATTGCAGGCTTGCCTCGCACAGTTAGCGAGACTGTTTTGAAGATTTAAGGTTTGACCTTGCTTATAAATTGGTATCCTTGATGCCTAGCAACTTTAATTCAAAACAGTAAGAAAGTTTCATTTGATGCAAGGAAAAACATTTAACATACAAATATTAGGATCATTTTCTTGATGATATTTTCTTGTTAATTTGAAATCGATTTTTCAGTTTTCAATTTTTTGCTGAATTCAAAACCAAAAACAATTGAAGCGAATAAAAGATTAGAAATTAAAATATATGTATAGAAAATGAAATGATCAAGTGAAAACAAATTCAACTGTGCTTGGTTGGTTTCTTGATTGTTCAAATCATATCTCAATTTGTATTTCTTCATCAAATGATCCGAAATTCCGTTATTTATGATTAATTTCATTCTTAATAAAGAAATAAATGTTTAAATAATCAGTAAATTATTGATTGATTTTTATCAAACATTTTATCAAAACTTTGTTTGTATTGAAATCCTTTCCTTAAACCAAATGAAACGAATGAGAGACCAAAAGTTGATTCTTCCGTTTTTGGCGGCAAATAAAATCCACTCAGGTTTTTGTCATATGAATAATAAACAAAAACTGCCCTTGATCCAATTGCTGCCGCATCACCTTTATTTTTGATTAATTGAGCGCCAATAGGATTGCCATCAATGAATCTCAGATTCTCATATATTTTTTGATAGATTTTCAATTTTGAAGTCTTGAATGACAACTAATTAATTGAATTTAGTCAAACAATAGCTTACCTTGAGCATGTTTGCGTGATTACCACCCGCTGCTGTATAGACAATCAATTCTTTGTTCAAAATCGATTCATAGAGTTGTCTAATTGTGTCAATAGTTTTGACTTTGCTAGGTAACACCATCAATGAGTAAATACTATTTGAATAGATGAGTGTCAGCGACAATGAACTTATCATCCATAATATCATTAGGAAATTATCAATAATTGGCAAATGATGTGTATTGTCTATCTGTTGGCCCAGAATGACCTTGATCAAATTCAAATACATGTTTTTCCTTTTAATTTGCGATATTTTTTGAGAAACAAACAAAAGAGCAGATAATGAGAGGATTGAGAGAAGAATCAAAACCCAAATCAAAGGCTCAAAGACTTCATAAATAAAAGTAATATTTTTCGTTGGCTTTGGCGCCGATGTTATGAAAGTCACTGTATTTATCGTATATGGACTCAAAAAGTCGACAACTTTTGACCTCTCATTGCTTATCGACAAACCAGAAATTCCAATGTCTGCCTTCTGAGCATGGCAATTTATTTGTAAACAATTTATAATTTAGTTAAAAATTTTAGACCTTTTCAGCTAATTGTCCAATAATTCCGGTCCAGGATTTGTTTGGCAGTAATACTCCCCAAGGACAGTCGAAAGGACAGTCAATTGGAGTATAAGTGAAGTTTAATTTATCTCTAAATACATTCAAGAACTCGATTTCCATTCCACTGATAGGAGAGTGCAATGTTATGGGGTTTACATATGGAGTGTGCTAGGTGAAAATTTGTTATTTTCAAACTTATCAAGGTCTAAACTTACATGTTTAAAGGCTATTTTGAAGTTTGTTCCATTTAAATTCATTATTTTTTTTTATCTCATCAAGATAAATATATGATTCCACAATTTTCATTTGAATCTTGTTTCGTGAATAAACAATTCAATAAACAGAGAATTCGATACCTTGCAACTTTTATTCAAAAGTAATAACATGATTGAAAATATTGAATGTGTTTGACATAAAAGTTTGAATTTGTTTTTCGGAAACAAATGAAATAAGTCTTTAAACTAATGGAAACTGAAATGTAAACAATATTTTCATACAAATAAATAATTGTTCCCGAAATGTGTCCGACAATCAATATGTAGAGATAGAAAGTGAAATGTCCTAGTTCAAATAGATTTAATCGATCATTTCTAAGCTTATGATAGGTATAGTCATCTGTAATGTTGTATACTTTCATCCAGTAATTCATTATTCCGGTAAATATTAGCGACTCTACACTGAATTCAATTCAATTAATAACTGATTTATTTCATTAATTGTCTCACATTTTGTCGAATTGCTGTTTGTATTGAAAGCCCTTTCTATAGGCCATCGTTTCTATTGATAGACCAAAAGTCGATTCTTCTGATTTTGGAGGTAAATAGAAAAGACCCTGGCCATATCTTGAGAAAAATAGTGTGAGCCGAAATTGTGAATCCAATTGAGTGAAAGCCGCATTTGGCTTTTTCTCGTTTATTATTTTTATGAAGCCATCATTCTGATTTTTTATGTAATCTATGCCTACATTAGATACATTGCTTAAACCGTTTGACAACATGATTGACTAGGTTAATTAGAAATTAATATTTTAAACAGTATTATTTGAAAAATATCTACCTGAAAATATTGTGCTGTAGATCCACCTATTACGAGATTGATTGTTATTTCTGACCTTAATGAGGCCTGGATCAATTGTTGAACTGTGTCTATACTTTTCAACTTGCTAGGTAATACCATGAATGAGTAAATACAGTTTGAATAGATTAGTGTTAAAACTTGTGAAGAGATGATCCATAAATAAATTAGAAAGTATTCGGTTACGGATTCGATTTTTATCCTGCTCATTTGTTGGCTAAAAATTACCATGATCAAATTTAAAAGCCTGTTCTCTCGATTTTTACTGGAAATTAAAAGAACTAAAAATATCGAAAACATTGAGAGAAGAATCAAAACCCAAATTAAAGGCTCAAAGACTTCATAAATAAAAGTAAAGTTTTTTGTTGTCTTCGGCGCCGATGTTATGAATGAGCGACAACTGACTCGATATGGATGTGAATAGTCTATGAATTTTCTTCTGTCATAAGTAATCGCTAATTCAGATAATGCGATATCAGCAGTCTGATCAAGGTACAATTACTATAATGAAACAGTTATCTAGGCGACCATGACCTACCTCATTGATCAATTGTGCGACAACTCCAGTCCAAGTGTTGTTTGCATCCAATAGTCCCCAAATCGAGCAATTAATGAATTTATATCTAAAATTCAATGCCTTGCTCAATATTTTCAGGATTTCCCCCTCATAACCAATCGGAGATAGACTAGAATTGACCAAGTTCATATAATCTAGATTCTAAGATTTAAAAATAATTTGAAAAATCAATTATTTAGTTTGAAATAGTCTTACTAAAACGGTGGCCACCCTTAAAATAGATCCGTTCAAGTTCAACATATTTGATCTAGATTACGTTACTTTTTTACTGTAAATTATCAAGAGGAATTGATGTGAAAAATATAAAATTTTCCTAGCAACTATCTTTAATCAATCAAACTCAACGAAAATACTTGTTGAACTAGCAAAGTTAACAAATATTAATCTAAAATACATTTGAATTTGAGGGCTGGGCTCTGAAATATGCAATGAACAGAGAGAAAGATAAATATTTTTTCGGAATTGTTTGATCAATTGATTGAAGTACATATTGATTGCAATATCAGCTCAAGTGACAGATATCTTAGTTTTGAGAACAATTTATAAGTTCTTCTCTCTCTTCAGATATAGAAAAAGTTGTCAGAAATGGACAGATGTTGACATCGATTGCACATCAAAGTCACTCTTATATCTATTTTTATCTATTTTTCAAAATCCTTTTCAATTGTTATTCAACTTTTAATCTTATTGATAGACCGTTCAGAGGCTAACCCAGAAAGTTGAAAAATGTTCTAGTTAATTCAGAATTTACATTAATTTCACTCAATGACACATGAGAACAATGAGAGCATGGTGACAATTTTGTTACAAGTTAAGTTTAATAAAACATTGTCATGAATGTTTCCGAATAATTTTTCAGTTTATTTTGAATGAGTTAGCTTGGCGATTTTTCAATCTAAAATAAGAAAGTCAAGTGATTGATATGTTACAGAATAGATTGAAACAATTGACGTCAATCATCTTGATCAATTTGATAAAAACACGTATTTAATCAATTGATTTGTTACAGAAATAACAATTAATTACTTTCTGTGTATTAAATAACTTTTAATATCGGAATCTATTATTAGTTCAATGGAGAGCCAGTCCAACCACTCCTCTGCGTGTCTACCGCCGATCAATCCGAGCGCTCCTCCGTTCGAGAATCCGCTCCACCAGAATGGCTGTCCCTCTAATCAACAGCATCTGCAACGACAACTGCAACAACAACTGCAACAACAACTGCAACAACAACTGCAACAACAACTGGAACAACAACTTCAGCAACAATTGCAACAACAATTGCAACAACAACTGGAACAACAACTGCAGCAACAACTGCAACAACAGCAGCAGCAGTTACTACAGGACCCGCCGGTGGCCACACATCCCAGTCTTTATCCGAAGATCACAAAAGAGTTCAAAGAGTTGAAAGACTTTATGTTTTGGAACGCTTTACAAAATAAAAGGAAATATTTGGAGAAAGGCAATGAATGCAAAGGAGAACTTAACGAGGTACCTCTGGAGAACGTGGACCCTGCTGCTATCATCGCAAACATGACGGTTCCCAATAAAGTTGTTTGGACTCAACCCGAGCCACTCCAAGATCCGGCAGCTCAGGGAGTGGTTCACAACCACTATTACGGTCCGGTTATCAATAAGAACGAACACCGGGAGTGTGTCAACTGCTGTGAGGACTGTTGTGAGGACACCTGCGAGAACTGCTGCCTCGATTGTTCCCGATTGACAGACCTCTCGTCTCTTGTGATCGGATCACTTCTGGGTCAAAAAGAGCAAACAGCTGCCTATAGTATGCTCCAACAAAATGAGCAAGTACAGGCAAAAAAGAGATCAACTTTGATGAACTGTTGATTTTTATTTCTTTTAATTATTATTTTCGATTAAATTTTTATAAAAGGATTAATAAATAAAATGAAATCTTATTTGAAATTCAATAAAAATAATTGTTTGGAAATATAATTTTGAATTGAATTTAATAATAAACATTTTGTTTCAATTGAGAGCAATATAAAAGTCAGCTCTACTGAAATATTTTTCACTAACAAGTAGTACAGGAAAGTAAACTTGTCTTTTGAGTTTATCTTGATCACTTTACCTGTTGTATCTTGTAAGTGATTATATAAAATCCCCAATATCAATTCTAATCACTGCTGACAGACAGTAAATTTTAATTTAAAACTTTGTCATCAGTTTCAGTGATTTTTCCAGTAATTGAAAGTTCAATAAATATTATTAATTGCTTTAAAATTGCATTAATTGTGAAAATTAAACGAAAATCTTATTCCGTTTATAAAGACTTATGTCTGAAACGATTAAATTAAAAGAATTTGATTTCAATTGAATTGAATTTTTATTGAATTATAAATTGATTTTTTAAGGTTTCTTGATCTGAGCCTCGAGAGCAGTGAAATGTTTCTGCAGGATCATGGCCTCGTCTCTGATCTTTTCATACATATATCTCTCGACGTGATTCAAGTCAGTCCTCTTGAGCTGAGTCTCTGCCATTTCGATACCTCTTTTGATCATAGGAGCGGTGAAGTCGACTTCATTAATGATTCTGGCCTTAAGTCCCGCGTCTTTTGATGTCTGATATGTATTGAACTGACGCATCAATTCAACTAAAAAATAGTCACCTCTTCTCACGTTTTCCTCAACCATTTGGAAGAGGAGTCTGTCGTAATCTGAGCGCCAGTCTTCCTGAGGGGCGGCTGTGGCGGCAAAGAAGGTTGTGACAGGCTTTCCAGTCTTCACTTGGGTCTCGATTTGTGTGTAGTGTTTGATGAGAAGCGCGACCTCATCGGCTGCCTTCTCGTAAAGGAATCGCTCCAAAACGTCGAGGTCTGTCCTCTTGAGTTCTCTCGTAGCATGCTCCTCTGCGCCCTTCAACATCGGAACAAAGAGGTCGACCTCTCTGACGATTCTGTCCTTGATTTCCACGCTTTTGGTCTTCAAATACTCGTCCAATTGTCTGTTGAGCATAAGAAGGGCGCCATCAGCTCTCTGGATGTGTTCCTGAATGGTCTGGAAGAGGAGTCGGTCGTATTCATTGCGGTAATCGACTTTCGGTGCGGCGGTCGCGGCGAAGACTAAATGAAAAATTAATTATTAGTTTTGAGACATAATTAAAACAAAAATGAAAGGACTGACACGAGGGTGCTTTGCCGACAATTGTCTGGACTTCGGTCAAGACTTTGAGGGCGACATCAGTGATGGCCTTCACCTTTTGGATCTCGTATTTCTCGATGAGATCGAGACCAGTCTTTTTCATCTCAACCGCAATGCGCTCTTCTGCTGCCTTTACCATCGGAAGAACGAATTCCAATTCCTGGACGATGTGTTTTCGGACCTCCTCATTCTTGGTGGTCTGGAACTCCAATACTTGATGACTCAAGTGTGAGAGGAACTGTTCGGCCGATCTGAGCCTTTCGTTCACCATTTCCATCATCAGATGGTCGAACATCTCCCGATAGTCGGGAGTGGTCGGGGCGGCATCTTTTGTGAAAGGTAAATGCTCAAAGTAAGTATCATGTATATCTTTTGAAATTTATTGTTTACTCACTCAGGTATGCGACTCCACACAAAAGAATAAGAGAAATGACTTTCATTTTCAATTGGAAATCGAGTTATCGACAAAAAGACAGTCAGAAAATTCAACTGAAACTTCAATTGAATGCAATTCCTTTTTATAGTGATTCCCGAGACACAAGTCTAGGCTCAGTACTCAAGTAAAGTGCACTGATAACTGATCTTGAAACGCTTAGTGTGGTCCCAGATATGGTGCAACTCCGTCCTTATATCAGGAGATTCTGTTGAGACAAAACGATTGATACTTTTATCTGAAAAGTCAAGTGCTATAATACTTTATACTTTCTAACTCAGGGACGTTTTTCTGACGTTTCTAAACACCTTTTGTTAAATCAGTGCATAAATTGTTATTAAAGAATACTCGAGAATATCGATAAAGGAATTTGTTTTTCGAAATAATATGACATTTGATTTGAGTTTAGAAATAAGTATTTTATTTAAAACCTAAAAAATTTTGAAAACTTTTTTACATTTCAAACGAAAAACAATTTTTTTTAAAAACTTTTTATATAGTAATTCAATCAGAAGTTGATTATTGAAAAAAACCTGAAATCAATTTGGAAGTCAACCCAACAATTGTGATATTTTCCACACTTTTTAAATGTATTTTTAGAGCTATTCTTATAGCTATTGGAAAATGTCTTTGAATTTGGATTTTCTATCAAAATATAAATCATTTTCAATAATGAGCTCAACGTTTGTCTAAAACTTTTTCTCAATAATAATAATAACCGGAAAACAAAATTCTCGAGAAATTCATTAATAATAAAAAAGTTTTAATTTTTATATTAAAAACCAAAACAATATTTTGAACGACTATTTGTTCGCTTCTCGAGAATTAAAAAAAACCAAAAATACTGTGGATTTGAGGCACACTTTCAGTACTTTAATTGATATCTTTTTTGTTGTTGAAAACACTATTCAATCAAAACTGCGATAAATAATTGATTTTTAGATTAATTGTATGAAAATCTGAATAAAATATTTTTTCAAATATAAATAAAATGAGTCGACTCTTATCTCGATTATAGATTTCAATAAAATTTTGACTAGATCAATTCGAATAAATACCAATATCAATTCTAAAATGATGAATTAATTTATAATGGTTAAATTTTTTCAAGTTTCTCAGATATTGATGAGCTTTGAATTGAAATTTCGAGACAAGAGTTCGAGACCTGACTTAAACTTTTTTTTTAATCAATGAATAAATTGAAATATGAGTATAATTAGACTTAATGTGCGTTTACTTATTTAATAAGTGATTTAATAACTAAAACATTCATTCAATCAAACGAATGAATTGAAGAAAAAACAAAAAAAAACAAATGAAAACATTTTAATGAAACATTTCAGACGATAGTGCCGTCGAAGTCGGGATCAATTTTGTCGTCATTGATCTGTATTTTGACGCCTCTCTCTTCCATCGGTGCCAACAGAAGGCAGTCTGTCTTCGGTGGTGTCGTCGACGGACTTTTGTCGCTGTTTTCGATCACAATATCTGTGTTTCCATTGTTTGGATTTGAAGTACTTCGCGAACGTTTAACACGAATCGGAGACTTTGATCGCATTGAGTTACCCCGAGTCAAAAATATCTTCTTGCTATTTATTGGGCTCGGCTTTATTATGAAACTGTTGAGGGTTTATATAAGCAATTAATCAAGGTTTTGAGTTACCATTATGACCATGTTCACTTACATAATGTCTCCCTCTTCTAAATTGAGATCACAGTTGGGATTAATTATAACAAACGAAAGACTACTTCTCTTTTCGGAACAATTATCTGAAAATCAAAGAGTATTTTGTTATTCAAATAAATCGATTGACAAATCGATGCGAGAGTCAGACCATAATCTTCTTGAGGTATTCCCATGTCTTGCATCCTATTCCTGACCAGATTCGTGATCTCTTGGCGCTCGACCTCAACACTGATTTGATGGAAATTCATTTGTTCGCTGACCGGGAATACAAAGTCATACGATATTTGGACCCCCTTTTCATTCAATTGATTTTCCGGTTAATTAAGAAATTCATTAATAATTTGATTAAAGTCTTACTGCCATCAGATCAGGACTATGAGTGCTTTGTGTCCTATAAATACCGATCGGTATTTCACAAGTGGTCGAACACAAGCGTTGATAGAGTCGGCCATAAGTCCTGATCCAGAGGTCGTCTTTCGTGATACGCATTGAGGAGAGAAAGCCAGAGCCCGGGGCCTGATCTATGCCGAGCAGGAGTCGGACCACTGTTATCATATAGTCTTTGACGAACGCCTGGTATAGCAGTGTGTCTAACATCGAGGCACTGAAGACACTGCCCGCTGCGAAAGGAAGCCTAAACATGTATGATATGTGTGACCCCCTCTCCCTTTCCATCTATTAAATAAAGATGAAGTCAATCCATTTGTTTTGTTAATCTGTTGAATACCTTTTCCATTTTGGAGAGGGACAGGGCATAGGCGTCGTGAGCCCTGAACTGCATGAATCTCATGTTACTGGACTGACTCAACTCAGTTATCATTCTGGCTGATGGAAACATCTTGAACATTGTCTGGACCGCCACTATTGTGTTACAATCTGCCAAATAGTCCTCTTCGGCAGAATTGGTTGACTCCTTGTTTACTACTACCACAGAGTCGGCCAAATTGATTCCGGCTCTGATCAGGTCATCCAAACTAAATGGTAAATCATTTGATGAAAAGGACTGACATTTAAGTGGATTTCATTTGAAATTATAATAGACTTAAAATTTAATCAATTAATTGGTTTTTTTGTGGCAAACAATGACTTCAATGACTTCTAAATTGAATTTTTATTCGAGTTTTGGTTCAATGACTCAATTGATTAGAAAAATAGTTTTGTTTCTCTTCACTCGAAATAGAAATAAAAAGTTTTGTTTCAAAACGTTTTCTGAAATCTAATGAGACTTTAATTCAATTGAGTGTATCGTTTGTAAAGGGAAAGGTTAGGGAAAGGTATGCCATTGATGTTCGTACTTATCGATGGATCCCTGCATCCAATAGACTAATGGGAACCAAGAAATGGCGTCAATGAATGCCGAAGACGGTCTCCGTTCCAGGAGTAACACTATCGGCCGCAATGTGTTTGGGTTATGGAAGTGAGCCCTGAGTGGAACTATGAAGTTGTAAATGCCGTTCGAGGCGTAGTCCGCCGCCAGGATTATGCACCGGGTCTGCTGCCAGTTGTAGTCACGGGCGTGAATGTACGGACAGTGGTCGCACGGCTAACAAATTTTTAATCGTGTTTATTTTTGTTCCCTGATCTATTTGCATGCTTCATTGGTTTCTAATTTGATTTTGATAAATACCTTGGAAATCTGAAGACAACAGGGAGGCTTCTTGTCCTTAACTAAGTAGCAGAGCGTGGGGCTGACCCCCACGTAAGGCGAGACCGGAGGAAAACCTTTGACAATACTGTTTGTGGGAAAACATACCTTAGTTTCTGATAATTAAGTAATAAAATGAAATTAATTTTAATAATTTTGATAATAATTTTCGAAATGAAATCTGATTTTTGAGGAAAATTTTTTGAGAATTGCTTCAATCGTTTTCCCTAAACCTTCGCTCTCTTTAATAATTTAATAATTAATTTCAATTTAATTAATTAAAAACCGCATGAATTGCATTGAATTGCGACCAAAATAAATGACAATTTGTTTCTCAAAATTAACATTTCATGTGATTAATGGTTTCCACGAGTTTTTTAAAATCAAAACCAATTTTAAAATTAGATTAAAAACAAATTAATATAATTTGATAATAAACAAGAACAATTACGGTTTCTTCAAATGGTTTATGGAAAGTGAAATCAAAAGTAATTTTCGTGAGAAAAGTAATTGTCGTTTAATTAGTGTCGGAATGAAATTATTTTGTAACAAAAGTTATGAAAACTTTTTTATGTTTTTAAGACTTTTTAAATAAATTCAATGTTTTCGTGAATTGAGTGAAGAAAAGGAGAGAAAAAACTATTAAAAAAATTATTCACACAATTATCACATCATTCAAAGTGAATGATTCAATGCAATGAAAGTCGTGTGAATTTTTCGGACAAAACGCAAATCAAATGAAAAATAAGAGTAATTTTTATAGTCTTTTAATCGGAAGACTTACTCGGAGTTCTCCGCGGGTGAACTCCAGGGTATTTCTAAATACTTTTCCTGTTCGTGTTCACTGTCCTGATCGCTGTCCGAGTCCTTATCGCCGAGCATTGCGGGCACGGGTGCGATACTGGGCCGACGTCCGCGAGCGGCCACAACGTCGTTGGATTTGTTCGTCGGCGACGCCGGACTCCCGAACTCGATTTTAGGCACTTCCAGGTGACCCGACTGTCGGCCAGTGGTCACCCGTTTGACTTTGACGGCGAACTCAGTGACCGCTCTCTTGAGACGAGTCGGTGACGAATCTCTTCTGATTTTAGTGCCCGAAAGCGTCGAATCCGATGAAAATATGTTCGAACTCTTCCGCCGAACGTTCGACAGAAACGACATCTCTATTGACTGTTTCGGCGGCAATTCGTTTGGACTAGACTTAAGTGTTTGGTTCTGTTGGGCCTCACTGTCCATCGGCTTAACGGCCTCTCCGTTTCCGTTGCCGGCGTCCGCCGAATGGCTTCTATCAGTCGCCGGAAGGAAAGCAGAGTTTTCTTCTTTTGTTATATTCATATAAAAACAAATATCGGAAGCCTTGAGCACATATGACGGGCCCGGGTTCAACATTATGGGCCAGGTACCTCTCATATCTGTCTGTATGCCTATCAGTGCCACTCCATATCTGTTTAGAAAAATGATTAACACGCTCATTTTATTACATATGTATGATATTTTTAAAACATGTTTTGATACACTATTTTATAAATTTATTTTAATATATTTGTATTTATTTGAGTCAGTGTTTACCCAAATAGACGTAACATTGAAACTGAAAAGTTTATAAAAGTTTTAAAAATAAAATTTTACGTCAAAACTGCCATCTCTTTAGGGCATAGATATTAATATAGCAAATGGTTTGGAAATCATTGAAATAGAGCTGAAATCAAATCAGAAAATGTTTGAATGAATTCCTAGACATCAGACATAATTAATACCAGAGTTTGAGTGAATATTTTTGTTATAGAGCTTCCCGTTTACGCACATAACCTAAGGTTAGTCCATAAATGGTATTTATTTTTGAATGAAATTTTGATTTTAATGTTGAAAAAAGTTTTTCTCTGATTTATAAAAAAGCATTCGTCGAATGGATTTTTCATTACAACAAAAAAGGTTTTTCTTTTCTATCAATTTTTGAAATCAAAACTCAATATAACTTTTTGGACAAAAACTTAGAAAAGATTTCAAAACAAACACTTTTTTACACTAAAACTGGAAATTGGTTTTGGATTTTGATTTTTTTTCCGCACAATTTCTCTGAACGTCTCTCTCAGGGAAGGGATATATTTGATACCATTTATGAGATTCGAGATTAAAATTCTTTGACGAAAAATATATAACTGAAAAACTTCAGATTCCTTTCAGTGATAATACTCTTTCAAAGTCTATGGCTCTGTATTAGCGAAGAATTTTTCAATTTTGAAGATCAATCTGTTTTGAAATCTCTCCAATTTATTGCTCAGAATAAAAATTGAAAATTTATACCCAATTTTCAGTGAAATATTGATTTTGATTTGAAATTTTTTATTTGAAAACTATATACAAATTTTGTGTATCAAAAAACGTTTGAATTATTTTCCAGTTTTTACTCAATTTTTTATTTTCCAAACAATTTATACTAAATCTTATCTCAAAGTCAATCAATATTTTGCGGAAAACTGTTTAACAAAAGTTTGAATGAATTTCAATGTCATTCAATGAGATTCAAAGTCAAAATGAATGGGAAATCAAATGAAAAATTCAATTACTTTTCGAGATTTAAATGAGAGGAAGGGATCAATCCTAGCAATAAAATTGACAATAAATTAGAGGAAAAATCCCAATAAATTTGAAAAACTTTTATTATCAAAACTTTTATGTAGGAAACGATATATCGGATCAATTGTAGGACAGAGTAATCAATACAACCATTCCTTCAAATCAAATGTAATACCGGAGCGGAACAACTGATGTAATAAATTGACGGAATTATTGAACTTTTCCTCACATATTGTGTGAACAGATTCACTGATAAAGTTATTAATGGCAGTCGAGTCACAAATCCGATGAACTAATCCTTAATAAAAGTGAATTTTGGCGGACATTAAGACTCAAATCGCAGATCAGTCTCTCCTCTCCAACCAATGGTAACAATATTTGCAGACGAATATACAATAATTGCAATTATTTATATCCAGATTAATTATATCCCATTGGAAATTGGTGGTGGTACAAATTATTTTGAGAGCTCGCTCAAGTAATTTCCTGCCTTGCTTCTATTTTTATGTAAGTTGTTTATCTGTTGAATGTGTTTTAAGATGTTTTTATTTGAGCGAAGTCTTTGAAAAAATCAATACTCATCTCAACTATTGACTGATTGAAAATAGCTATAAACGGCTTCGAGTGTAGTAATGGTCACAACATTTCACACTCGGCCTCACATTCAAGTCATTAATGAATAGAATGAAAGATAGACACAAATCCAAAACCCAAATCAAAAGACCAGAAAAAGAGCCAATCATTTGATTTAGAGTCAGATTGAAAATGGAGTCAATATTAAAGAGAAAAACCGATTGCTTTTGATCCGAGGCTTTGAAATGTTAAATGAAGTCACGGATCACTTGATTACTATTTTTTATTATCACTCAAAGGATATAATCGATTTTATTATAGTTATTGTCATTAAGTTTTTTTGAGACTCACTTTCTATGGGAATGAAACGAAGCGTAAGTGAAACTCTTGCCCTCATATTCACCGAAGAATCTGCTGTCACCCAGTCTTATGTGATATATCTCATTGCCTGAACATTTTCCGTAGAGACGGTGCCACTCCTCGTCTGATGTCTGGCCTTCCCTTTGATTGACAGAAGAAAATAGAGAATTGATTAATCAATTGATCAACAGTTTAAACCATGTTTATTCACCGGGCGCTCAGTAAACATTAATCTTAGTCTAAAAGTTTAGTTAAACAATTTAAATATTCTTATTCCAAAATGAACTAGATCAGTTTTAAATTAATTAGTTATTCTGATTCTCAGCTAAATATTGATAAAAACTGTAAAACTTAATTAAAATTTAAGACATACTGTCCTCTGGATGTGTGCAACAGTAAAGTAACCAAGGTGGATGTTCCAGGACACAGGCAATTGTTGGCCAGAAGAGCGTATTTGAATTCATCCTCACAAACGACGTGTTCTGTTAATTATTAATTAAAATAATTACAATATTTCTGTTAATTTGTGATAAAAATTCTGGTTTCAGACAAAATGTTAATAAATTTCTCTTTTGATTAAAATTTCAATTATTTATCTGAAAAACAAAAGTAAGAAAACTATTTTGAACTGAAAATTAATTAATAAAATTTCAATTTAAAGCTCAATTGAAGTCTTTCCACATTTGGATTAGTTGTTGAGAAAAATCAATTAGTTATCAACCGATTTGTACAGTCATTATGTGATCTGAGTTTTAAAAGTTTAATTCAAATTGAAGTTCATTTTATCACTCAATGACTGGAAAACTAAATAAATAGCAAAAATTTAATCCAAAAATTCCAGTGAATGTTGTTTTTAACTCTCTCTTTGAATTTTAACTAAAATTTCAAATGTGATGGATGACAGACTTGATAAAAGAAATTTAATTATTTCTTGATTTAGTCAAACAGTTTTTCATTGCATTCATTTTCAAATAATATTGAATTAAGCGCTCGAAATGATTTATATAAGAGGTCTGTTCCCTCAATGAGCAATGGGTTAGACTTTTCATAATTTTTTTTTATCAGAACTAAAATATTCTTTAAATGCAATGAAAGCAGAATTTCTTTCATCCAATGCCTGAAGAAAATGAATATTCAGTGAAAATCTCGAATCGAAAGTGTATTTCATAAACAAATTTTAGTGAAAAGATTATTCAGATTCTGTTTTGAGTGTTATTTAAATTTTTCAGAAAACTTTTTCACCAAAAAAAATGATTTTTTATTTCGGTCTGAATTTGACTTTAATTCACTCCAATAGAGAATAAAATGCATTAAATTTGAAGAATAAAAAAGAAATTTTCAGTTATTTTTCAGATGAAAAAAGTTTTAACTTTTGTCTGACTCATGAAATTGAGTTTAATAACAGAACTGAATAATAATACTATCAGAATAAAAATCTGATGGATAATATGGTTCTGAAATTTCCTTAAAATTGCGCTGAATTTTGCATAAAAATAAAGAAATATTTTTTTCTAAACTCCTGTTTATTCTTCAGTTAAATCAAATTCAATTCTGTCTGAATAAAAATGTTTGCTTGCTCATTTTGCAACATCTCAAATTGAATTTTCATTTAGTTTGTGTATTGTCCTTATCAATTATCCAGATGACTTACCAGCAAACGCCACATGGATTTTATTCTCGGGTCGAAAAATTTGAATATATTGGGGAACGTTAGGCGCAAAGTCGCGGACAGCCCACGAACGGAGTATTGTGTGCTCGTCCTATACCAAGGTAAAACATTTAATTAAATTAAAAGGTTGGAAGTGTTTCATAAAGCTATTCATTATTTGCAAAAAACAAAACACAAATAATATTCAAATGTTTGACAATATTTGTTCTGCACTCAAATTATTGAAAAAATAGACCCAAAAAATCGATTCAATTAAATGAAATTGTGCAAAAGTCAGCATTTCTAGCCTAGCGAGACAAATGCATTATTTGAACATGCAATTTTTTTTCTAGAATCTCAATTTAAATCCTATATTATATTAGATGTTATGCAACAGATTTCAAGACATTTATATAAAAGACTTTTTCCAATAGATTTGTTGTTAAGACTATTCGTTAGTTTAGATAAAAATATAATTTAATCAAAAGTCAGAGAAAAAACAAACGCTTGAAGTTCTATGAAGTAATTCATAATCTTGGGCTTAATAACCTAGATAACTTTATCTGATATAATTAATCTAAGTTTAGGTAATATCTCTAATTTCGGATGAAATAAAAAGTTTGGATCAGATTTTGAAAGAATTGTCTTTAATTAAAGAAAATCATTGAACGATAAAATGATCATGATTAAAAGACGTACCGCTGCCGATCGATCGATATAGTTCCTTGCTGCAAGTATGAAACAAGCTTCTGCCGCATTCATCCTGTATTTTAATGAGCAAAGACAATTAGAATCAATTTTTAATTAAAACCTTTTTGGTATTGAATCCATTAGACTAAAGACTAAACACTTTTATTAAAACCAAAGAATAATATTTCACTTTCTCTTTGGATCTGTTATTATAAACAACTGTTTATTGTTTTAAAATTCTGTGTTTTATCTCATATTCATTGTAACAAAAGATGAAAACCTTATTTGACTGATGAAGAGCTCACTACTACCACTGCTCACAACAAGTGTTTTTCTCACTTAAATTAATGAATAAAAATCTATTTCATAGTTTATAGTCTAGGCTTTTGTCAGCAAAAATTCTTTGCTTTTCATTTAGTTTTCCACTTCTTTTAGTGTTTTCATTGTTTTGATCAATAATTCAGATATAATTCAAATGACAGAAAACCGTGAATTTTATGACATTTTTTGGCCATAAAAATGAAAAACACAAAAGACTTTATCAATTGAAAAGTGTTTTCTGAAATAATTAATAATCAACTGGTGTTTCAAAATGAGAATCCATTGAATATCTTTGCAAAATAGTAAGATTAATTATCGTCGAAAGCTTATTTACCTAGCTCGCGTCAGATCAGTATCCTTGAGTGCTGATCCCTGTATGTAAATGACGCGTTGGGCCCACATCGGCACCTGAAGTATCATTTTCATAGTAGTATCCAATTCGCACGGAGACAATAACACGACATAAAAGTCCTGGATATTTGGAATAAAGATTTTGCAATCAATAACTGTATTTTTCCGGGTAGCTTGATAAATGAGCTAGCTCATTTTCTCGGCTCGTAAAATGATATGTTAACCGCTATTATGAGGTAAATGACTTAATAGGGGGAATGGCTATCAGATAAAGACATACAGCAATAAAATGGATGATATTTATCGGATTTGTCTCATCCGTTGACTTACTTGTAGTAAAGGGTGTGCATAAAATTCATTAAGAAAGTCCATTATTGTGTCCGACCGAAGGGTTGTGCTGCAGACCACTACATGTTTTTCAGTCTGTGCCCTATGAATGCTATTTGAAGAAGAGAGACATTATTTTTTGGGCCATTACTCAAAATTATTTCATAAGAAAGTCTCAGAAGACTTGATGTAAAAAAATTTCTAAAAGAGTTTTAATACTTTAAATTCAAACCAAAGATAAGAATACATTAAAAGATTTATTACTTATTTTGCTATTATTTTAATGTTTTTTTTTTATAAATAAGACTTAAAGTAAATATTTATTGAAAATTTAAGACAAATTATTTTCATCTTAAGGTCTTATCACTGAATTATAAAAATGGGCAAAACCTGACCCCTTGGTTAACCTACTATTAAAAATGATGTCTGAAAATCAGACTATTTTGTCCATAAAACTATTGGAATGGAAAAGTTTTTTTTGTATAACTTTCCCATAAAAACCGAATTGGGATTTGAAAAACGAAAATAACAATTCGTATAAAGATTTCAATTCATTGCCTCAAAAGGTATTCGGAATAAAAGTTTTCTCTCTTTTTCAAAGGAAAGGCAGAAAAACATTTCTGATATGAAATTCTGAATAAAGCTATTCTGTACTCAAAGATATTCTAGTCTTATGTCTATTTTGTTATTTAACCCGAAAATAACATTTCAAACACAAAAATTTCAGATCTTTTAGTCATAGGTTTTGGCTTTTATTGAAAATCTTTAGCAAAATGACCAAAATTTTGAGGATTTTTTAAATTGAAATTTTCTTTTATCTCAAAAGACTTAGGAATTGGAAAAGGAATCCATTTTTAAAAAGATAGAAATGATGTGAAAATCTGTGAATTTCTGTCAAATCAATATTTTTTTCATTTTTATAGAAAAATATTAACACTTGAGTTGAAACAATATATGAACAAGAACACTCGAGTATAATTTGAATTACCTGTAACTCCCACCAAGTTTTTGTCTTTCCATCCAGGTATATGCGAGCTGTTCGAACTGAGTGGGCAATACTATTAAGGCCACACATATCATGATAACCATAAACAGTTGTGACGGCCATCTGTCCGGCTTATAGTCGCCGTACCCGACGGTAGCGAATGTGACGACAACGAAGTATAAGCTCTCAAATAGGTCTACATTACGACCGCCGGCCCTCTGGAAGTGCTGATAACCACAAACACTAGAAAATAGATTTGTTTAACCTTGGTCCAAATATGATTAGGATAAAGTACCTTGTGAAGATGAGACAGAGTAGCGTAGCAGACAGTATCATCAGTCTTTGTGATAGAGCGGACTGTGACCTCTGCATTGCCCGGTGTAAATCATTCTGGGTCACATGAAATGAATACCAATGTTAATTTTAATTGAACTTGTTTAAAATTTGAATTTTTCCAAATAATTTGTTTATTTGAACAAAAGAATTCTCTTCAGGGAATTCAAGAATATTTAAACATAGGTTTGGCTCCAATTGATTGACTAAATGCTAATCTAATTATGTTTTCATTCAAATCAGACTTTTTTTTGTATTCAGTCCTTAAAAAGAGATTGTCTTTCAATTTACTGACGATTTGTTTATTTTTGTTACACAACAGAGAAATACAAATAAATTCCGGATTTCACTACAAATCAAATGATTTTTTACGGACCCAAACCATTAACAGAGAATTTTTGTTTGGGATCAGTCTCTGAGAAGATAAGCAGTGAAAGGAATGGTATAAACAAATAACAAGTTAGTAATGGAATTACAAAGAATTTCAGTTGTATTTTGAATTATTTTACCTAGCTATCAATCCAGTTAAGAGGTGCTTATTGATATTTCTATACACTTCAGTCTATAATTGAAAAATAATTCACTTCACTATCGGTTGAATGCATTCCTCTGATATAAAAACAAATGACTGTTTTGTTTGTATTTTTTGTGTTCTGTATGTTTCGTATATCAAAAAAATGTTTTGTATTACAAATCTCTTCCATCTATTTATAGCTATATATAGAGCATCAGAAAAAAGTATAACTAATTGGAAATCACTCGGCATTTGGATCATACCTCAAACGCCAGTCAATAATAATTGTATTGCTGTGAATTGGGTGTGAAATTAACCAGGTTGATTATACTGAGATATGATCTTTGTGTGGATCAATTGAACTGAATAACTAATCTAATGATCATGCATATTTTTATGATGATTGAACAGAAGCTTATGTGTTATGTGTTATGGGATCAACAAATTCTGATCAATATATGGATCGCCAGTAAATTCATATAAGTTACGGACTTATGGTTATTCTGAGCCAAATAGATGTAGAAGCTATCTGTGGTAATATCCATGGTCAAACTTACAAACATATTTTCGAGGGCGTGCTTCGCCAGCCAACAGTTCAGAAATCCAGGTATGAATAGGTTTCGTAATGGAGACCATATTATCTAAAGTGAACAGCACTTAGTCTTAGCGGACGGCTGTTGGCTATGACTTCTAATAAGAGAGTACATACTGTGGCCACAAATGGAGCGTTGTTTACGATTTCCAAAATAAAATGAAACGATAATAGCGTTTGCATTACATTTCCCTGTAATACAAGACAAACACTAAAATCGATACAAAACTACAGGCATTTCGAGTGGCAATACAATCAATCGGATGTTTTTTTAGCTAAAGTTCCAGTCCTTCAGCCCATTGGGAGTCACAGGAAGTCTTCCTTTTTAATAGGAACTACTAATTCTTACCCTCGCTATTAATAAACTGGACTTGTGTGACAATCAAGTAGAATTATTTCTAATTGAACTAGCTTAATTGAAATAAATAATCTGGAACAAACTAAGACACTGCTTCTTCAAACTTACCCCGTTGACTATCCCCATGCCTAACCCTGGCCTCAATGTTAACATCGGGAACCCTTTCGCATGTCTCAGCGGGAGGTAAGACCTCATTGTGTTATATATATAACGATAAGAATAGAAGTGATTTCTGAAAAAATATGATTGAATTTCGATAACAAATAGTCATTGAATTCGTCGCTCTTTTTATCTGAAAGTTTTTTTTTGAGCAAAAAAATAATGATTTTCTTTCCGTTGAAGTGATTTATCTGTGAATTAGAGATTAGGACATACTTTGTATGACAAATAGGCCAAAAGTAAGGCTTCTGAGAGACATATCACTGCAATACTTGTCTGCAAACAAATCCAATCAATTAGTGGATATTCTGTGCGTTACTACAAATACTAAGGCTTTACTTGAAATATCCATAAAATTGGAGGTCTTTCCACATATATTATTGCGCGCCTGTAATGAGAGAAATAGATTAACTCTTTTTTAATTCAAAAAAACTTTGATTTCGTATCAGATTTTTAATTACCAATTGAGTGGCGCCGAAGAGTTGACAGTATAGCTGATGCCACTCATACTCCTCATATCCCATGGATATGAATAAGATGGATATGAAAGGTAATTTGAAAGTAATGACGTGGAGTTCGGGTCTATCTCTGGACAGTCGTAGCTTTCAATTGAAATAAAAAATTTTGATTAGATTTTGATTTAATTTTTTTTGTCTTTTCTATTGTTTTTTCAAACTTTTTATTTTGAATGAAAATAGTTTTGAGAATAAAAACCAAAAGTGATATAAATTTTTGTTTTTTTGTTTCAGATATAAATCAGGTCTTGTTTTTTATGGAACCAAATAAATGTCTGAAAAGGTTTGGTATTAAAAACTAATGGATTAATAATTTAACTCTAGTTTTGAGGATAAATGACTCCTACTTTCGGAGTTAAAACTGATTGAGTGCAGGTCTTTTGGTTTTTGGCTGACATTCCACCGAAAATAAATTGATTTTCATTTTACAAAAAAGACTTATTATTATTATTATTAGAAAATAATGAAAACCCGCCTTGCTCATTTACAATAAATCATTTGATTCTTTTATATCAAGAACATTCTCTATTTTGACAAAGGTTAAATAACATAGTATTATACTTGGAAAATATTCTTTTGTCCTTTAATTGAACTTTACTTGATTCTTCTATAAAATAATTGCTGAAACAACCTTGGGTATCACATTTCTCTCAAATACATTGTCATGAAATGCATTTCCAGTTTGAAAATTGAATAAAAAAAAATCTACTTTAATGATAGCCTCAGAAGGATATCGATTGCATGCAATTATGTGTTGCATCAGATCCAGAATTGAATATGAGCTAGGTTGCTCGTTGATCAAACAACAAATCAATAATTAACTGAATTTATTTAATCGTAGGTTGAATTCATTAAAAAGAAAGCACATTAATCAGATTATTCCTGGTAAGATCAATTTGATTTGGAATACTATTCAAGCAATCTAGGAATTAATCTTCTAATCAGAACAAAATCTGTTCAATTAGTTTTATTTATGTTCAAGCTAAATTTAAACAGAATATTTGATAATCTATAGAAAAATAGAGCATGTTCACTTACCAGTTGGCTTTTGCCGGCCCACTGTCCAGAACGACACGTAATACATATAAAAGACATGCAATTAATTTAAGCACAGTTTTGATTATACGGATCCGTAGACCTGAAGACAGAATAACAGTTTAAGATTCATGTCCTAAGACTAAGGTATACCCCCGTCCGGTGGGACCACTCACTCGATCTCTGGTTTTTGATGAAATACAACTGAAGCCTCTCTTTCAGTGTATTCTCATTGACGTAGAACTCGACCCGAACTCTGAAATAAAGAGGAAATAAATTACAACAAAAATACAATAAAAGATAAAATAAATTGTTTCATAAATTTAAGTCATTATATGAGATGAGAATAGAAAGAGTTTCGCCTAAACAACAAAAAAAGTAGAGAAACTTTATTTAGAGAAACCCATAAAAGGATTTCACGTTTTTTTAGGTCTTGTAAATTGCAGTTTAACTAAAACTGAGAGGAAAGGCATAAAAATATATAACTCAAAGAGTTATATCAGAGCTGTGATAGAAACTTGAAAAATATCCGTTATTTTCATCGATTTTAATGAAACCCAAATATAATTGATATGAATCAGAGGTTTGCTATCGAAGAGAGAGAAGAAAAAAAGGCTTCAAACCATTTGAAGCTCTTATTCACGTCTTCAGATAACACCTGAATTAAAGTTATATTGAAATTAATTGTTTCGATAGATTTTATCCACACTTTTGCCTGAAATCTATTGATTTTTTCACTTTTCAAATGTCGGACACACTCTCTGAGAGCACAAGTATTTGTTGAAAGAATTCATTACTCATCAGATTTTCCGATAGAAAATTCATTTCAATAACTTTAAGACCTCTTTTTTTATGTGGAAATTTTCAATCATCTTTTAAAATTACATTCATATTTGCAAGGTGAAATTCAAAACGGTGAAAACACTTTAATAATGTAATTCTAATCCATTAGAAATTAATGAGAAATTAGAAGACAAAGATTATTCACTTCTTCTCAGGTGACTCATCTGAGATAAGTAAAGTCTTCTTTGCTAGATTAAAACCTGAGATGATTAAGAAAAAATTCATGTATTCACAATCCAGGCAACATTTGAGACGGATATAAACGAAATACTGATAACAATGAATATTCGAGAATAAAAATGAAGAAAAACGAAATGATTTACTGAAAACATCAGACAATTTATAAGAAGCTGTAACTTAAGACCCAAACAAATAGCCTTTTATTTCGAGTCCTTTATTATAGAAAACTTGGATTCAGCACAAGATTCAGATAAAAAGTCACAAATTCATCAGTAGTTCCACATAAACAGCAAAAATCATTTTCTATATTGGGTTTCAGAACCAAACACCGGATTGTTGTCTCCTCTCATATCTGCGAAATTATTCTGTTCTCATTGTGAGGCTCTCCCCTGAAAATTATTCGTCCTTTATTTGTAATTCAAGTTACCAGAATCAGTTAGATTTTAATCAAAACAAATCCAGTTCTTTACTTTTGTGGGTTACGTCTAATTAGGAAATGGTTTTCTCCAATAACCAAATTGTTATTCTGTGCGATACAAAAAATGCACAGAATTTCAGACATTTTTGCATTATTTCTATCTTTTTTATGGAATCAATGAAAAGGAATAATCGATTTTCGTTTCAATACATTTTCAATACCATTAATCCAATGATAAAAACTTAATCAACGGGTGATTATGTGCCGATTGTGTTCTATTCTGTGCCATATATTTCAGCACACCCTCATAATAGTCATAATAATCCAATAATCTAGGAGACTATTAAAAAACTGATTCCATTAGATCCGGATTATCAGTTGCTATCAAACCATCCATTAGTCAAATAAAGATATTTTCCCATAATTTTATTTATTCAGAAAACAATCGCTATTTTCGTAACAATAAAATAGTTTTGCTCTTAAAATATAAATATAGGCTTCTCTGCAGAACTCGTAATCTTCACTGTAATACACATATGGATTGGTTCTCAGACTTTCGTCAATAATTTCGCCATATGTTTGGATATTGAAAAAGATATTTAAATAAACTGAAAATTATTGTCATGCAAACTTTAATTTCATAAGATAAATTTTGCTAGACGAGCTCAGGGTCTTTGATTAGATTTATTTTTAAATTTCAAAAGCTATTCAAAAATATACTCATCCACTGAAGAGTCTTATGTATAAAAATTAATGAAAATAATTCAAAAACTCTCTTAAAGTTATTCTTAAAGATTATAATAAAATATTTAGCGACAAAAATGAACTCAATTTAATCGGATTAGAGCTCAGACTTTGCTGAATAAGGAGTATTCTCGATATTGAAGGAATAAATCAATTTTGCTTGTGGTCTATATCCCAGGTATTGCCAAAAGACCATGAACCTTTCATATATCTGACCTTTCATATATTCATATTGTTAAAAACTCAGAATCAGCAGAAAAAGGTCTAATCTATTTGATAAGGCGTTCCCTTTCAATATAATTTGAAAAATAGAAAAAACTTCGATTCAGTCATCCCTTCCTCTTAACAACCCTTCAGAGCATCTCATCAGTGATTTCTGATCCGATTCTCTAATAATCCGTTTTCACTACAAAATGGTCACAAAAGGCAATGAATTGATTGCATCCAAAATGAGTCTAACATTGAAAAGAGTTTTTAATTTTGTCCAAACCTGTGATGAATGACGAAAAATAACTCTTAAATAAATACAGGAATTAATATAAATGGTCTCAAGGGATACCCCTTTTAATGAAAGTTTAACGAGAATAAAGTCCTAACAAATGAGTGGTTCCTGATTTTGATAACTACTGTTGATTCTGTGCAATACTAAAATAGACTGAAAAACCATTTTTAGTCCATTTTTCAACAGAAATATGTATTTTATTAATTAATTGATATTTGCTTTGCTTTGCTGCTGCAGTCCTCTGTTCACAACTCGTTTAACTTAAACAACATTTCTCTTTGTTTTCTACTTTTGTTTGATTCGTTTGAAAACATTTGCATTTGTTTTGTACTAAAAAAACACTCGTATTTCATATCAAAGCTTTTATCATTACATGACTTTTGTTGAGTTGATAGAAGAATAAACAAGGTCAGAGATTTAATGACGCCATGTTCATGCACGAACGGATCGCTGTCTAGAAATTGAGCTGGGTCATTTGACGTCTCCGGGGATGGTTATATAATATAAGTTTATATTGCATTAGTCTAAGGGCACAAATGAATTGCTGTTTTTCTTTATTGAAAACATGGATATCCACTCTCAAGGCGAGATGTTCACGCTGAAACACTGATTACCATGATGAGTTCTCATGTAACGCTCCAATTAGTAACTAATCTTTCACAATTTTCTCGATAATCTATTAAATGTTTGTCCTTTTTTCTAACACAAAATTTTATTTTGCTCGGATCATTAATACCCTATTCATACCATCGGTATTTACAAGGACTGTCATTGAGTAACTCAATTAATTGCAAGAACATTCATGAGAAACATTTGACATTTGACTGAAGGACAAGAATTAAATTGAATTTTTCTTCTGACAAAAAATGTTTTTAAAACTCTGAGAAGTTATTTATATATTGAATGAAAAAAACTGAATATTTATGTATTGAACAAAAAATTATTTGACTGAAAAAATTCTGAATAAATATAAATATTTTGATTGAAAACAAATTTAGATCTGATTTAAATCACTCAAACGTTTTCTATTTGTTAATAAAAATCACTTTAAAATAAATATTCAAATATGATGTCAATCAGATTGAAGGCAAATATTTGCCTTGGTCACTTTTCAAGTTAGTAAACAGGAAAATGGAGTCAACGCTTTCTTTTGACAAAACTATTGCTCGCTTTTATTGTGAAAAATTATGCCTCAAATGCATTATTAAGGTATTAAACAAATGATGGGCACTTCGTAAGGGCTGTCAATAGGTTTGGAAAAGCATTAATAAATAGCTATAAAAGAAAAGCCAAATATTTAATACAATTTTACGATCATTTTGAATGAATTATTGGTTTTGTTTTGACAAACAATATATTAGTGAATATAACGGAAATGGAAACACAAAATAATGAATAAGTTTTTCACCACCAATAGAAAGGGAACGACTATTTCTTAATGTTTTGAAATAATCCGAATAAATTTTCTTTGAAGTTTTTTTTCCAATACTCCCGGTTCTTAAATCACTGTTATATTCCTGAGCTGTAAACCCAACCCAACCGGACATTAAATGTTTGACATTTGCCAACAAAAGCCTTATTTTTCTTTTGAAAAAAAGTAACTGTAATTCAATCCTTTGTTTTTGGGAAACGAATGGAAAACATATTTGATTTAATGCCCAAACATTTAAACTTCAATTCAAATAAAAATATATTTTTTGTTTGTTTTTCTCTTTTTTATGATAAGATTTATACCTTTTAATAGAAAAATACTTCTGAGAGAGTGTTTAAAAAAGTGTGGGGACAGGGCTTTGATTTGATTTAATGATTCAATAAATTTCAAAACACAATCAATAGTTTTTTCACAATCTCTTCCTGTTTTATAGAGTTATGGCACAGCATATGGCGAATAGTTTTATCTAAAATAAAAAAAAAGTAAAAATGAAACCAAACTATGGTTTCATTCAACGCCTAATGAAGAGTAGAAGAGAATTAGTTTTGGGTTTTATTGAATTTGCGATAAAAGAGACTTTTATTAGTAATGCCTTATTTAATATCTGCAAGGTTAGCATGGCTTAGTTTATGCTGGGTTACTAAAGAGTATATAACTAAGTCATTGATAAACTAATCACTTCGTCAACCCTTTAATACACTGAAAATACTTTTGTTTCCTACAATTTGTTTGAAAATATAACTCAAGACTTCAGTCAAAATAAAAATCAATTGAAAACAATTGTAATTAAGTCGAGTCTCGTATTTCACGATTTATTTTCAACATTAATAACGGAATTACTATTCCATTGGTCTGTAGTTTATTGAAATATCAAACGATATGAGAATTCCCTCAACTCTTGCGACTAATTGTATGATTAATTTTGTTGTTATTTCCATCGATTTTAGTCAATAACAGAGTCTGTCAATGAGAGACCAGATCTCAATGAAAAGGACAGAATATTTCGGTCATACCGTTCACGACCCGTTCAATTTGGTTGAGATTATTGGCACAGATATAGAAAATAATACCAAATCGGGTCAGTTGTCTCTGCCTTTCAACAGAGTTATTGAGACACCAGAGCTCACATTAAAGGGACGTATCGTTAAGAGATATGAAGATCTCTTTGAGTCCATTAACGCGAAAAATATTTCTGTATTAATGTTATTAAGAGATGTTTTATATACAAAAGAATTGTGTTTTTTCCTATTTATATGATTTCCCGGAATCCTATTATCCGATAGATTTATAGACTAATCAAAAGGACTCAATTGTGTTGAGCACCGGTTGGTTTGCTTTTAGAAGACAGGGTTTTCAGAATCACTTTTCAGAACCATTCGATACGTTCAGTGGTTTTCAAGAATCAGATAACAATTCTTGGAAAGAGTCGATGAAATCCAAAGACAATGAAAAACGCCATTAAACAAACGCCCAGTGCTTTTTGAAAATCAATGAATGGTCTGAAACCAAATCTGGTAGTACCAATTGTTTCCATTCTGAAATTCAATAGTTAACCTTTACACCAAGGTTATTGAATAGTTCAATTACCAGTAGTAAATTGTGAGGACTCAATTACATTTATTTCGAGATAATAATCATGAGTTTTACCGAAAGTCTTATTTTCAACACATCCTCAATAATTTAGAGCTCAACCACAAGAAGAAGTGGCTCTTCCTCAGCAAAAAATCATTATTTATTCATTAAATGTGAGGAAAAATATATCAGAAAATAAATTCTTAACTTAATTTTGAATTGAGTTTTGTCTTCAAAATCAACTTAAATAAGAGTTTAATGGATAATATTGCGAACAAACAAAACAGAAAGGTTAAAACTTAATCAAGTTAATTTTTTTTACCAAGCAAATGGAATTTAAAACGTCACTCCAGGGTAATATTTTAGGTTTTTAGAATTTGATCATGTTCAATTTTCTTGAAAGCCTGATCCGAATTATCATCAATTATGTGATTATTTTTTCCAATGGAATAAAAAAATAGGTTTTTTTCAGAAAACATTTCACCAAATCATTGTAGAATTCTCAGAGTTCTAGCAACAAATTTTTGTAGCGTTTAGTCTATCAACTAAATAATTAAGTGGAAAATCCTAATTAGTGTACAGGGACATTTTTTGGCTGCTTGGCTCCGGCACACTCTCTGGCAACTGACGAACGACAACTAATTGCTCGGGAGATGTAGTTTAAGTAATAAAAGAGTGAAAAACTCTGTTCCTATACTTCCTTATCGACTAATTTAATGCAATTTTTATTATCAAACCTTTTTTGGGCTCAAAATAGAGTCTCAAACTCTGACTTAAATAAATGATTAGTTTTAGGCAACGGTTGACAAAAATAATAGTTTAGTTACTTTTCTGTTAATCAGTGAATGTGTTGCCACTTCTCAATCATAATTGGCTTATGTGTCAAATGGGGATATGTTCTGAACGTTTGGCTCTATATTGTACTCTTGGTTTCTTTGTGTTCACAAATCTATTGTTCAAAATTGAATAAATTCTGATTCGGAAGCAATGCTTGGAATAAATTTGCCTGGTCTCTTTCATTTCAAAATCAAAGTTGATCTTGTTATACTTGATCTCCATGTTCAAAGATTAACGGTTTAAACGGAATCAACTTTTTCTGTGAATTCTTTTGTAATTTCTTTTAATAAAAAATTATCATGGACATTTTTGCAGCTTAAAAAATCCAATTAAATATGTGCTTGACAATGTGTATATCTCATCTGATTTAAATCAGATAAGAGATTTAGTTCGGAATTGAAACAATTGCGCAATTTGTTCTAGATTTAAACTTATCCTGGCTTATTCAGATGTTGACAGTTTGCTTGAATCCAATATTTGAGTTCAGTTGATCTAGTTCTATCAAGAAAAAAAGATCAAAAGTTTATCTGCGAATGTCGTAAATCATCAAATAAAGACATTTGAGCTTGCCACTCTTCGATTTGTTCCCTTTTTATTATAGATCCTTTTTGTCAACTTCAAAAAGAATTAACTCTAATGACATTGCCTAAAACAACAAGATCAACTAGTTTATCTTAACTAGATCAGTTCAAAATGTCATTCCAATAATATTTGACAAAAATAAATGCAATATTTGTTTCAATGATTTCCTTTCGTTCAGAAAAAAAATTGTTAACACATTTGACGAACAATAATGTGATTCAATACAACACTCAAAACAATTTCATTGCAATTCAAGTGATGTCACAAATGGTAGAAAAATGAGCCGAAAACAATTCTTGGAAATTATTATCAAAAAGGGATGTAATAAATATTTCAAATGATATTTGATCCTTTTCTTTAACTAACAAGTTCAATTAAATTTTATAATATTTTAAAAGTTTCAGATATCAAATTAAACTTGATCAGTAATTGCATCTTTAATTTTTGCCTAGAATACTCTGAAAATCAATTAATTAGACTTTTAGTTTGATAAATGAATTATCAACTCATTTAGATGAGAAACGTCGTTCAATTAGCAAGGTGCTCTAACCATTAGAGCTAACTAATAGTTAATTGTGAGAATTGAAATGAAAATTAATTCAATTCATTAGTCGAATATTTTTCAGATGAATATCGATTTTATAGAAATTTTTTTCCAGATATGATTCCCGGAGTGTATCCACAAATCAAGAGCACAGGTCTGTTGGGGAGAGTCTTAAAATTGAATTTTTATGAGATGTCAGAAAAATTTCTTTTCAGTTGTCATACACTCTGTAATTGACTGAAGAAATGCGTTTAAGTCTTAAATATAATTGAGAAACACTTCAGTAACGGCAAGTACTATGAGGACAGACTCCTCCACAAAAAAAAACCTGGAGTGCTCTTGTTAGTTTTTATTCAAATAATAGACTTATTCAGATTCTTTCATTAAAAGAAACCATAGTTTCAAAGAATCTATTATTCAGTATAAAAAAGAAGACATAAATCGATAGATTTCTTGTCTTTAATTGATACCAAGAATACACCAATTTATTCAAGAGATGAGTAAAAAAAGAGGTAAAAGACTTGACAAACAATTAGCCGACAAACGGAGTGATGAAAATTCAATTTAAGCGAAGAACTTAATGGATCATAATTTGATTACTCACTATATTCTTGCAAATTAATGACTAATAATTGACTGAAAATAATTAGTGAAGTGAAGAAAAAGTCAGCCATTCCTCGAAATCCAATTATTTGGATCTCATTGTAATCGAGGAGAAAGAAGTTTGAATTAATTGGAAAGAAATTCTGAATTTTTGCTCAAACTTAGAGTCAAACCAAATCTCACGAAAAAGGGATATGTCTTTCAATTTGATAGAAAACCCTATGAATAGCTTTAATTGATTTTCGGCTTCTCTTTAAATAACTAATGAATTTCGGCTTCTCTTTGGCCTTCAATTCATAGTTCAGTTAATAATTATTCAGAAAATAATTCTGAGTTTTTCTGTTGAATAACGTTAAGAATTGAAGCATTCATTTGCGTTTATACTTGATTAACCACAATTTTGCAGACTTAGCAAGGTTGTTTTCGCAAAAAGAAAAGAGCTATATACACCTTGAGCAATAAAGTTACCATTCACCCTGAGCAATAAAAATGAACTTCAAACTTTGAAGAATCAATTATTAAACCGTAATATCAGCGAAATTGTGTCGAAACTTCTGGTTTTGTTATGAAATATATTTTTTATTCCCATTCCGTTGAATGACTTCATATGAAGTACTTATAGCAGAAAATTACACAAAAATTATACACAAATTATTGACAAATAGATACGAAAACTAATAAATATATACAAAACATGTATTTATTAAAAAGTTTTCCATTCAAAACATTTACCATAAAAAAATGTTAACCAGATCAATGTATTGTTCAGTAATTTCTTAATAGTTATTGACTTTTATTGGCTAATAAAAAATAATGTGAGAAAAATATATCGACAAAACATTTTCTATTATCGATTCAATAGAGTTCAACACAAATACCAAATTAATGTCCAATAATTTGTTTGGAAAGTTATCCATCAAATAGAGAAATGTTTGCCTCCAATAGAAAAGAGGCGAACAGTCGATACGTTTGTCAGACAATTATGTTTTAAGAAGTCAATGAATAATTAATTATTTGTTGGGGAACGGGAGGGCAAACATCATTAAACAGAATAAAAGTAACACTCATTTGCTTTCAATAGTAAGCGATGAGTGGCTCAAGAATTGGCAAACATTTGACTCAATATATTTGAAGCAATCATTTGAAACATTTAAGGACTAAATTGTATGTAATTTAGGTTTAAATGTAATTCTTTCTTAAGCTAAGAATCAGGTCTTTCTCAGCACAGGATAAGAATAATTTAAGACATTTTCTGGGTTTCAAAAGGCAGTGGTTCTGTGTTTTTTTTTTCTTAAAAGCTTTTCCCCTTTATTTAAATATTTATATGAATTCAAATGAAGTCTATTTGAAAACCTTTTGAATCGATTATTCAAATCCTTGAATTCAAATGAGATATATATTTAAACATAGAATATATTGAAATAATTATAACTGTTTTTATGTAGACATTAAACAAATTTATAGACAGAAAGTGTTTTCCCAAAACTAATGGAGAAAACAATTCAAATGAATATTCAGTTGAAAATGTAATTAACATAAACGCAAATAAAGTCTAATTTGAAGCAAAACTTTTACCAATAAAACTGAAAATTAAAAGTTTTTATTGGATTTCTGTTTCAAAATAACGTTTACAGGGTAAACAGACCTTGGTATTAGCTGTGCGACGTTATCTAGGCTGTCTGCCAAGTTGATACTTGTGCCGGGCATCAGATTCTTCCTGAGCAGTGGCGGCACATCACCGTATTGTGTGGGCAGTCCCTGACCGCCACCGCAATAAGAACTGGTCGAACCTCTTGTGCTCTGTAGGCGAGAGGACTGGCCAGACATTGGTTGGTGGTACTGAAACTGGGGTAAGTCTAACTGAACCCGTTCCGAACTGGAACGCCGTCTTTCCTGTGCGTTAGCAGTATTGCCACCGCGTAAGCGAAAGAACCACAGATTTGACATTAAAATAGTCGACAAATGATAGCACTTTCATCTAATCACTACTCCATTACTTGAAAAGTCGTTTTTCTCTGTTGTTGTCTCTCAACTCAACTCTAATTGTCAGTAATTCAATGGATTTCTCAGATTTCAGTTCAAATACTTATCACAATATTATTTTCGCTCAAACTTTTGTTTTTTTGTGAATAGGTTTTATGTTTAGATAATTTTTTTCCAAACCAAAATATTTCGGGGAAAAAAATTAAACAGGAACAGCTTTACAGACAAACAGATTGGATATAATCGCTCAGGGCTAGTTTTGATTAAAGCCCTATTTCCAAACATTTCTCCATCACTACTAATACCTTACGGAGAGCTGGACTTACTTCTCAGTCACAGTATTAACTGAATGTTATTATTTTGAGTGAAAACACTGCCGACAGTCAAAAATTATTAGACAAATAACAAAATGAAACTTTTTTTATCGTTGACTTCTCTGTCACAAAATGTTTGTCACAAAAATCAAACACAGAATCACTGGAAAAGTGTATTAAAACTTTTTTCCTTAAGATAACTCTCCAATCGCTCAAACAGTTTGCTTTGAGGAACGGTATGTTCACTGCCGGTACGTCAAAGACGAATAGTTTGTTTGGTCAGAGCCAACAGGAATAGGGGGACAGACATGCGCTCAGCCATAACCACATATCAGTCATATCTCTCACAGAATATTCTCAATTAATCGAAAATTTACTTTAGTTTTAATTCAAATTGATTTTAAATTAAACGTTTTCCCAGGAATTACCTTGCTAGAATTTTGTTTAAATAAAGTATTCATGTTTTTTGTCGATTAATTCCAAGAAATATTCAATTTTTCAAAAACCTTAACAACAGAAGTAATTTCCCGAATCCGAGTCTTATCTTCATTTCTATTTGTATTGAAATTTCTCTTTTCAACACTTTTTCCTACATTTGTGTTATCTATCGGTTTAATAATCTCTTAAAAAGATTTATGTTATTCTGTCTCTTATTCTGTGCTATTCTGTTCTGTTTCTGGATATTAAAGGCCGACAAAACCCAAAAACATATTCTCATTTTGACTCAACACATATGCCTCAAAAAAGTCATTTTTTCGATAAAAAACGTTATTTCTCTTCAAATATCTCTAAAATTAATGATTTTTTCCAAAAGTGAATGATTGAAGAGATTTTCGATGCAATGAATGAATAATTTTATTCTTATAAAAAAATGACATTAAATATTCATTTGAAGCATTGATTTTGTATTTAAAATAAACTTTTCGAGAATATCCTCTTCGGGTCTCATAAAAGAAGTTAAGTTATTATCAGAAGAGAGGGCTTTGTATTAGAAGTTCTTAAAAGTCTATTAAGTTATAAGAAAATTGAATGAAAAAGACTTTTCGCCACAAATTTTGTTATTAAAATATCTCCGATAATCCCAATGAAAGCAAATGTTTATATAACCCTTTCCTTCATATTTTTGCAAATAAGCAGATAAGAGAAAAATAATTTGGATATTTATCTTGGTACCACAATTAATATATTTAATAAAAAATGAAAAGACGAGAGTTTAAACACTTTCAGACTATTTATTCTTTTTGTCAATTTAGAAAAATCTAGCAAGACAACAATTAGGATTGATTTTCTCTGGTAGAAATGTCATCAATACTCTCGGTCAAATTATCTACTCTTTTCATTATTCTTTTATAGACATTATCCTGGACAAAATTGTACTCTGATCAGAAAGAGACCAAAAATATAATCTCAACGTTAAATAAAAATTCAATTACTAGTAGGCTGAAAAAAATAAACCTTGCTTAAAGTGCTCCTTTGGGAACGAGTGGGCATAGAATTGACTAATCTTGGTCAGAATTTCTCAATGAAACAAATAATTCAATAATTCTTTTGGTTTGGATACCCATTATATTCATTGATAGAACAAAAAGTAATGCATTTCTTATTATATATTATTATTGTATTTCTGTTTAATATTTAATTAAATCACAAATTCTTCTGAAAAGAAAGTTATGAAACAAAAACCCAATAAAAAGAGGTTTTTATAATCAAATCGATTCCACCAAAAGTTATACATAAGTCAAAAGAGGGTTTGATTTTCAGCCATTGAAATGTTGAATTTAATGGCATATAAAAAGTATCATGTTTCTTTTTTTCAAAATACATTATCGATCAACAGGTGAACAATGGCTTGCATTTGGCTAAAAGAAAACAAATTAAATGGTTATTAAATTTCTTAGTATTTCATTATTTGAGGTAAAATCTAATTTTCTCGATTATATTTGTTCTTTGCATAATTCAAGTTTGATCTAGTTTGTTTTATTCACTCACTTATTCACATTTATTTAATTTGAATTGTTTTCATGACTGGATTGTTCTCGTTATTGATCGCAAACATTCATAAAATAAAGATATAAATTAAACAAATGATAATAAAATTCATTATTATTTTCAAGTTTTTCGCATTTTCTCATCGATTTCTTTAATGAACTGAAATCTTAACCAAACTTTAAATTTTAGATTCATTTTACAGTTTATTAAAAAAAATTTCACTAAAAAATTGAATATTATTTTCAAAAAAAGGAAAAGTTTTTTCATAAAAACATAAGTTATTGAAAAAATTTAATATCTTTTTGAAAAGATTTTATTAAAAGAATTTCAATATATTTTTGTTTCAAAACGAATAAGACTTTAATCAAGGAATGAGACATCTCTTGAGATTGTATCTTGGAATTTTTTTTCTATTAAAATTCAAGTCTAATCATAATCTTATTAAAAACCCATTTATTCGTTTGAAATGTAATGTAATTTCAGCAGGAATTTCATTAAAGACAAACAAAGAATTAAATATTAAATATAATAATAAAATTAAATATAAGTGACCTTTGTCATTTGAATTTTAAAACGGCAAAATCATTACACAAATTAAATTAACATTTGTTTTGTGAGTTCACTTCAATTTTGATTCACTAATCGATATGAAGACTCACTAATAGATTATTTACGAAAAAAAATATTTTAATAATTTATGAAAAAAAAGTTCAAAATTATAGTCTTTTCCTATAATTTTGGGACAGAGATGTGCACAGCATATAGATTAAGGGATTAGAGTTAAAAACTGTTATTATCCAAAGTTTTATGCTCTAGGAAAAAAAGACACGCCCTGGGTCTTTACTGGAAAAAAATTCCTGGATTCCAGCAAATGCATCGCCCATTCAGACTAATAATTGTTCATGATCAAATGCTTGAATAGGTATTTATTTGAGAGAATAATGAATATTTCATTCATTGCAATGAAGAATGAGTCCATCCCTTTGCCATCCCTTATGACATTCAAGCATCAGATACATTGGGAAAGACATAAATCAAGTCTTTAATTACCAAAATATTTAATTTCAATGCAAATGTCTTCACTCAAACCCAATCTATCGGAAGAATCTTCAATTTAAAGATCATTTATTGAGCATCGTTGTCAATTCAATATGTTTAATAAAACTAGCTTGATACTCACCAGTCATACAGTTTAATAACTCGCATCAGAATTATGTCAAATAAGAAAAAGTTTTTGCAAAAAAATGTTTTTGAATTATGTTTTCAAGTCATGAAAAGACATATTATTTTAGAGAAAATTCAATTCAAAGAACAGATTAATGGGATATGTCTTCAGACATGTCTGTCGTCTAAACGGAAAAAATGTATAACACTTGACATGAATTGATTGAATCGGACGTCACTTTGGGTCACAAAAAGCGGTAATACTTTATATCAGAGAGAATTGAATTTTATTTTATGAAACAAAATATGAATTTTATTTAATTGAAACGTAAGTCATCCGAAACATTTCAAATTCAATTTCAAAGTACAAATTGAATATTGATTTTATCCAATAACAGTCCAAAATAATTAATGTTGCTTGATCATTATCCGGATATCAATTAAAATGTTAGTATGTTCTTGTTCATCAATGCACATGAGAATGATCTGGTAATTAATGGCAACTAATTATTCCTTTTAATTACTGATAAAATTTGAAACAAGAGTTGAGTCCCCGACAACTCATTACCATTACTTATCTAATATAAAATCAATATTTTTTTACTACTTGATTACATGATAATTTGATCTAGATAAAAATAATTGTCTCAAATTATTACCCCAATGATTGATTGACAGCAAATCTCAATAGCTTTCAATACGCTTTCAATTTGAAGTGAAATTATTGATTATCATAAAAATTGAGTTAATTTTCGAAGTTTTTGATAAAAATCTCAATAAATCCAAAACTTAAGTATAAAACAAATAATTATTAAATTGAATTGTTTTTCAAATGAAGTATTTTATTGAAGTTTAATACTTTGCTTTGTATTTGACGGTACAGATCGCGCCATATATTGAACAGTATTTGAGTTAAATCCTTTTTGAGTCAATTGAATCGCGATCTAAGTTAGAATCAAGCACAACTATCTTACTCATATTCAGCACACAAATAATCAATAAAGATATTCATCGAAATGAAAAAATTATTGATTTTATAAAAAGTAAATTATATACTGCAATATCTAACGGTGGTAACTACCATGGTAACTACATAAGATAATTGCATGGATCGAAAATCAAAGATCCAGAGGTTGTGTCAATTGTGATAACAATAAAACTGATGGAGTGATCAGAGAATGCGATAAACACTTCACTCCAGACGTAAAATAGTTTAACAACAGAAACAATGATTGCATTACTTCACACATCACTGAATAAAAAGGAGTAAAATAAGTGATTCTGTCAGACATTGGGCTCTGAATATGTGCTGATCTGATGAAGACATTCAATACAATGGATTAAGTGAAGGGTCAACACAAGTGAAAGTGCCATTTGTTTTGATGCCATGTTTTTTGTTTAACTGACAATATTTACAAAACGGATATTACAGTAATGACTCCAATGGGAAGGGATTAGTCAAAGAGCAGACAAAAATTCTTCAATCGATTCGTTGGTTTGCATGAAATTTCTCATAAATTCTTGACCCAAATGACGGAAAAACTTATTTTTCAAGGCTTTTGATCGAAATGTTTTGAAATTTATTTAAACCTTTTATTTTTTATATGAATTTGAAGAATGTTTTTCCTGAATCTGAAGACTGGGTTTTCTCGAAAATATTTAACTCGAATCGATTTCTTGTATAATGACTATAATTTCATTGTTCTTGACTTTTATTACAACTTATTTTTATTTTTGTTATTAGAGCTCAGAATAAAAAATAAGAAAATGTTCGGAAACTGATTGCCATTCTATTGTAACTTCAAATTTAACATAAAATACACTGAAATTAGAGCCAAAATCTATTTTTGTTTTTTAATTTAAATGTTTTACTTCTGAAAAAATATTTTAGAGAAAAGTTTATATCTATCATCAATTCCTAAGGTACTCTTGCAACCATCACAAATTGGAAATCGATCTTGTGCAACTCAATTCTAATCAATATAAGCTAGAAATCAATTACAGAACAGAAAAATAACATCTGGATCATTTCATATTGAACAAAGAAATCATTTTTTATTTTCAGAATTATTCATATCAAGTAATTTTATGGTTGAATCTTGCTCGTTTATAAAGTTTCGCAGAACATTCATTAAATGCAATGTTTTTTAATTAAATATTAATTATATTCATTAAAGCCTTAAATCTTGATTAACTGATAGGAGATGTGTTTCAAAAATTTCTTTCTTCTAAAAGTCTTATGACTTCATAAAAACAACAGTTTATTCTCAAATATAAAGTCTGAGAAAAATATGATTAAAACAATTATCGAATGAAAACACAGAATAAGATTCCCATTAAATAATCGAGAGCTCAGAATAAATATTTTTTTTGGCAAAAAAAATATTCATCATTAATAACATCGCCTTTAATACAGTTTTATGGCTCAAAACAAATCCTTTTTCAGCAGAAATTAACGCAAAAATATATTAAACCGAAAGGAGAGACACAAAAACAAATAAGGCTTGGATTTGCCTGGAGTCTATTTGCCAAGGCAATCAATTTCAATATGCTTTCATCCAATACTGTCTTTTCGTTTAAAAGCAAAAGCATTGAATCGGAAACAATTGATTTTTGATTGAAAACCCAGAATTCAATCAGAAATTCACGCGAAGAACAGGTATTACCTTTTGGCTCAAACTAAGTGGCATTTTCTTCACTAACATTGAAATCCGAAAAAACATGTTTGGCTCAAATGGGATGCAGTTAACTAACAAACAAACAAACAAGATACATTTACTCTGACCAAAAGCCTAAACAAAGAGAAAAAATAAAATTAAAGTTTAATTTATTGGAACTCAAAGTAAAAACATCTGTTATTTTACTCATAAGAAGAAAGTTTTATGACTTTTATAATAATATAATTGAATTTTTGTGTTTTATTTTTGTTTATTATCTAATATTTTCCGCAATATTTTTCATTCTTAAAATTCAACTAAAATATTGATATTTTTCATAAAAATCTTTTTCTTTTTACATACGTTTTGGTAGTGTTTTGATAAATATTTAATACGAAAAGAAAAGAGTATTTCATTTATTAAAAAACTGTTTCCCAGTTATAACTTATTAATGGAAATAAATTTGGATTTTATGAAAATCTAATTTATATTTTACGCGAATAATATGTTTTGAAATTAGTTTACATAAGTCTTACGATTGTCTCAGAAAATGGTTTAAATATTTTGTCTGAAGTGAGAGAAAGATATAAATTCATCACTTATTTCATGGGATAACTGAAACTGAAGCCCATTTCACTCAAAATACTCTATTCTGAGCTCTGGCTGTGAAATAAAATTAGAATAAATGACATAAAAATATATTTTGTGTCAAAATATATGGAAAGCCTTTTCGTTTGTAAAGACTTTACTCTTGAAAAGATTGTTAGCGTTAGGGCACAGAATAAGGACTCGGAATAAGAGCACAAAAACAGGAATACTGGCATCGATTACACGAATTTACTTTTATTGTTAGCTATTTATTCAAATGTTTTGAATCTTTTATCGTTTTATTTAATCTTTTTTTTTAAATAAAAATCTTTGAACGAAATCAATGAATCAAATATTGAATCCACTTTTCTAATGGAAATGTCATTTGCAAGATCCAAAAAAAACTAGCAAGCTCTTCGGTAGAGAATACGTTTGACATTTAAGTGTGATAAGTGTTGAACCCTTTAATCCAATTCATTGTCAGTTCGGGTGAAATGTTATTTGAATTTTAAATGAATTGCTTTTTTTGAATTTGACTTTACTTTACTAGACTATTGTTTAACGCGAATAGATTGTAGTTAAGTTGACTTGATTTAACTTGATTAAATATCGATAGTAAGCGCTAAAAGTGTTGAATAATTTTGAGTCAATTTGAGATAAGATGCCCTAAAAACTTTTGATTCGATTTTTAAATTTGTTCAAGTTGATTTATTCAAATATGCCTGGTTACACAATCTAGCAAGCTTGAATAAGTTTGAATTGAAGTTAAAAAATGACCAAGGAAAGATGTCTGCAGATATTTACTATTAATTCAATGTTTATTACGCCATAAACTCAAATGATCTAGATAAATTCCATCTTGCAATCAATTGCAGACCCATTTAAGACTAATATTCAATAATTACGGGCAATGAGTGCAATACTGTAATCAATTTCCTAGATTATAGTCATCTCACTATTAATATGATTTGCACTTAAAGATCAGAATAGAGTCAATAGTCACGACTCATGATATCGATTGAGTGTAAAAAATAACTAAAAGTAAATCAAATATTTTGCTATAATTTTAAATTGAATTGAAAACACTTTTCAGTTTGAAATGAAAATCAAATGAACAAAACATTTGAATTGTTTGGGATTTCATTGATTTCGGTTAATATATCTAAAAGCCTTCAAAACAGAACTCAATTCTTATAAAAAACATTTCAATTCATATTATGAAAGATAGAAGTGTTGGAAGTGTTGAGTGTGAAGAAGATTATGTCTGAGTCCCTCTTCAGGGATATATATGACAACAACAAAGAAAAAACTGATAAAAAGCTCCGGCAATGAGTTCTGCCACAGAAAAGGCTCTGAGTATTAATATTGATATTATATCCGATCGGATGGAGAGGAACGGTATTAATATTCGGTTTATATTTAGTGGCAAAAGATTATTATGATTTCAATAAAAAGTAATTTTCTATAAATTTTAATGTATTTCTAAAAAGGATTTTTCAAAGTGTTTTGCAGTCATTTGTAATAATTTTTTGAAGAAATGATTACAACTTTTCTTTTCCTTTAGAAATGTGGACTCAATTTCATCCTTAATCTGATTTCAAATTGAAATCAAAATAATATAATTTTATTCATAAAAACGTTTTCAAAAGAAAATTATATTTTGATTTCATATGAATTTCATTCAAATTATTGTCTATTTTTAGAATATATTCAAAATAAGAGTCTTTTTATTCTTTACTTTTATACTATAGTTTCGATAGTTTTGTATAAAATAAAAAATATTGAAGAAATCCCTCAGAGTTTATACAAATGATATATTTTTCAAAAAAATTTTGGGACAGACTATAAAAACTATCATTTGGTCGACAGAAGAGAAAAAAAAAGACAAAAAAATAAGAATTTCTAATAAATATGAGTTATATTTGAAAATCAATTGCCTGTCCTTCAGAATTGATCCCCAGTATTAAGACTGGCATCACTTGAAGACTCAAAATATGAATTATATTTTTATTTGAGAAAATAATTCCACAGAAAATAACTCCACAAATGATTTTCAACTCAAACTTGAAGTCAAGGAAATGGAAAATATTATTAAATGGGATTTTGATGGTAAGCGACAACTTATCCTAGTTTTTGGTTTTTGGAGAGCATGGTCAACAATGTTGTGGTCTGATTGAACATGATAAACTTTAAAGATAATAAATGGATCTTTATTCACATCTAATGTGTTGGTTTATATCGTCAAAAGGGCCTAGGTAGCTTAGTAACCAAGACAAGTTAATGGTAAAGAGCACGCAAGGGATGTTCCTTGGTAAGTCGACCAAATTAAGATGAATTATTGGTTTGGCTTTAATCGAGGTTCAGAAGAATCAGTCTTTAATGATAAGACACTTCACTATAAGACTTAATAGTATAAGTGTTTCCAATTGAGTGACTCTTTTCGCACAAAATTTTAAAAACAGTTATAAATTAAACGATTATTTGATGACATTTTTAACCCTTGATATTTTGACTCATCTATTTATATAGGAAAACACACACTTGATAATTAATTATCAAGATCATGCGTTAATATTTACAGTTATGGATATTTCTGAGCAATTTTCACATAATTTCTATGAAAATGAGTTCTCTCTTAATGTTATTTTTTTAATGACTTTTCAGAAAACTTTTAAAAATTCAAAACAAACGCAAACAAAGTTAATGCAAAAGTAGAGGATCACTGATCACTGTTCTAGTAATAAAATTTGACATTTATCCCACTAGTATTGTGCTTGATAATGGTCAGGGTTATTTCAAATTCATGTTTTCGTGATTGTTATACATTTTCATATTAAATGTTTTGAATGGACTTAACTTAACTTAACTGTTATTTACGTTTATATCCGTTTTCTCTCTATTTATGTAAATATAGTTTTGAGAAGAAAACAAGACTTAAGTTGAGTTTTGCTGAATATTTGTCCTTTTCATGAACTATGTTCTTGTTATTCACGTCTTGTTTTATAGAACTGGTCATTAAAATTGTATGAATTCATGACTCAAATAAATAATATACCCCTCAGTTATGTATAGGACTGAATGAATACCAAAACCGTTACAAATATTGAAATATTGAAACATTACTCAAATTGAATGCTAAACACATTCAATATTGCGTTCATTTTGTCACATATTATGTCAGTTTTTAGATTTGATTTATTGAATTTCGTGCCACTTTTGACGACTCAATTGGCCAAGTTCAGATTTAACCTTTTAAAAATAAGCGTTCAATTGACTAATTTGGCGGAAATTTTCAGCAAAATGTTGTGAAACAATTGAAGCGAAGAGTAAAATCACTTTGTTTTTTATGTCCAATAAATTGAGCTAAACTTATCTAAACAAAAGAAAAACAATCTTGGAATTGTAGCCAAACAACTCTATATATTGCCTTATATTGCCTTGATGATGAATAAATTCATTTATTGTTTTGAGTGTTAAGAACGGGTATAGTCTGTTGGGAATACACATACAATCTCTAAATGAATTTCATTTTTATAAATAAAATATTTTTAAGACTTTTTCAAAACAGTCATTAAATTTTCATATCTCACGGATAGGATAGGAGTCTATTACAGGAAGGGATTCCACTCAAAGTCGTAAACAACGATGAGATCAATAAAAACAAAACATTTTGTTTTTATATCAAAATGTAATTCCAGTTCAAAAAACGCCGAAAATCTTTGATTAGAAATTCCGTTTGAATTCAATCTTGGAATGAATTCATTGAAAAGAATCAAACGAACAAAAAGTTGAATAACAGATAATTTTAATAAATTACCCTGAACAGAGTTGCTCACTTGCTTTATGAGCATAATTTATTCATAGTTAAAAAATAAAATTCTTGTACAACACAATAGATAAGGACATTTGAATTCAATTTAAAAGACTAAATAAATGTTTCATTAATTTCAAGTAAAGAAAAAAAACATTCATTTATTGACTTCAAACAGGGATTCAAAGCTAAGAAGTGAATTAAAATTAATGATAATTTGTGTTCAGAAGAATAATTAGGAGCAAAATATTCTTAGAATTCATTAATGAATTTCATTTAATTATTAAATTCTTTGGATAAATGTTTCCCAAACTTTTGTTTTGAGTCAATAATAAGATACCCAACGAATCGATTGGCTTTTATGTAACCTTTTGTTTGATTACTTTTAGTACCGGATTATAAACCAATTCTTGAGTATATCTTATGAAAGTCTCTGTGTTTTTACCGATTCTGTTCACGTTTTAATCATCACTATTTGAACAGCACTTCATTCTCATTGGTTTTTGTTTATTAAATGTATTATTCGTTTACAGGTCCAACACTTTTACCATCACTTTATTTGTAAGCCATTACCACTTAATTAAAGGGAATTTCTGCTGAAATTCAAGTTTTTTGAAGTTTTAATTCAATATTTGTCTTAATAATTATGTGTGTGAAACGTAGCTTGAAGTGATCAAGCTGATCTTGCAATAATTCAGTTTTTGGACTACATTAGGGAAATGGTAGCTCCAAAAAAATGAACAGTTATTTGGCAAAACTTTTACCATTAATTCTATTGATTTTTCATTTTGTGTGAACACTACAGAGCAGTACTAAACACATATTTATTGATATATTTTCGGAAAATGATTTGGGTTTTCATATAACGGATGCATTAGTCTTAAGATATAAGCTTTGAGTCACAAAAAAAGTTTTATTTGCTATGAATTTGTTTAACTCGAGTAATGAAAGTTTGAATCACTGGATAAGTAGTGCCTCTCAATGAAAAAACAGATGATCCTTATTGACCATGAGCAAATAGACTTATTTCAAGCTGCCTTTTTGGCTCAGTTTTGATTAAATTGCAGCCAGAATAACCTAGATTCATTTTATAATTAAATGTTTCTAACAAATGATAGTTTAATTAACAAAACATTTGATTAATAAAATTGTTTTTAAAACAATTTCAAAATCAAATTAAATGAATGTTTTAATTAAAACAAAGGAAAAGAGTAATAAAATGAGAGGTTATCTGAAATTCTGGGCAAAATTTATTCCAATATTGAATTCTGGGCTCATTTTTCGCATTGAATTTTATGGAAAACCATTAATTAAATTACTTTCAGTTTTCTAATTATTAAATTAAAATTATCAGAAAAACATTGAAAACACATATTACTATTAAATGCAAACATCGTAATGTTTTTTCTGCAAGATCAAATATAAATATCAACCCTTGACATATATTCCTTGTTCATGTCAAACTGCAAATGGCAACCCATCAAACCAAGCAAGTATTATCAAGCTAAAATTCTCTTTTAGCTGAGTCTTTATCGTTGGTTATAAATCAAACGATAAGCCTTGCCATAAACTTTTACCAAGATTATAAGCGACCATAATTCCTGACATTTAGTAGTGGCTATCAATCAAATTGTTTGACTCAATAATTAGGTAAACATAAAATAATTTTGCGATAATTATATACCAGATAAAAGATTCTAACGACAATTATCGGAGACAATTATGTTCTCTAATAAACCCTTATATTTAGTACAGAATTTGAGATAAAACAAAATTTTTTTTATCGTAAACTGAAATCTCTTGCGAAACATCAAACTGTAGACCAATTGCTAGTATTAAATGCAATTCAATTCTCATCGGATTTGATTGAACTTCTGCTTCAAATGTTAAGCTTTTGTTTATTAAATAAAAATATCTCTCAAACTAAACACACAATTAATGAAATAATGGCCAAAAAGAGTTATAACAGAAAAAGTTCATTCAATTTGAGTAATAAAGACAAACATTGGGATCAAATAATTAACGATTGTTTAGCTTCTCTTTCTTTTGTTTACTATATTTCTGTATTTCATTTGGATTTTATTCAATCAATAGATATATAAAAATATTGTCTCAGAAATTAATGATCGGTTATTCGGTATAAGGCTAGAGAGGGAATGGATGTGTCGTACAAATGCTTAGGATATCTTAACTCTGGCTTTACTGTCATATGTCAGAAGAAAAACAAGAATAATAACCATAAGAATGGATATAATAATTGGTCTTTTGGTCCAAAATTGTGATCAAATGAGTTCCCGTTTATTACTTCGAAACGGTTAACAATTTTTTATTATTTTTGATTTCTTGTCCTCCGTTGCAGTCGTATAACACAATCGCAGATAATAATCGTAAATCATTTCAATAAGCAATAGAAGGAACCTAAATGACCGATTCAATTGCCAAATTCAACTAGATCACCCACACACACTACTGCAAATATCAAGTTCATTATTTTTTGTGTACATTTCATTTATATTCAAAGCCAATGCTATTCATAACGAGTAGGTTTTGAGAGGAACTACACATCGAAAAGTCATTAGGAGAAAGGTCATATAAATAAAATCACCATAATGGCCACAAGAGAACTGGAATGACATACTATTAGCCATTCCTTTCAATTTTGATTTTAACGAGTAAACATTTTTATCATTTTGACAATAAAAATAAAATGATCTTGAACTTTTCAAATATGCAATGAACTTATACTTTCATTGCATATATTGAGATATATTTTTGTCTTATTTATGAGACATTTACGACTAAAGCCGACATTAATCTTATTGTCTAACCTTTCCTCAGATCTGCTCATCCTTTGATGCATATAAGCGTGTTCTGGATCGTGAATCCGGGCCAAACTTGTTCGAGATAAAATTTTCACTGCTTGTGATTGGGATGTCGAGAATTCACCATGGGATATGGTGCTCGCTGATGATATCGGGTCCAATTCAAAGCTCATTTTGATATTCAATAGTTTCGTTCAATCAATGGTTGAATAAATTTTTGACAAATAATTCAAAAAAATTTTTTTTGCTTTTTTTGTAACACTTATCATAAAAAAGATTAACTACTGATGTGTAAAGAAATGAACTTTATTAGAGCTCCGGGTCTTTTTCCACTCCAATGTTTTTTATTCTTTTGATCAGAATTCCAGAGTTTATTGAATTAAATGAAAAAATATGACGAAAATGAAAATTGAATTTCAAATTCAGTGAAATTATTATATTTTTCTTTACTTTTGTTATTAAATGCAATAATTTTTTATTACAACATTTTTTGTTCAAACATTTCATTAAAATTGAATATATTTTTGGTTTAATAATTCTGAAACTAAACGTAAAAAATAAATCACTTATAACAACAACAATAATAATAACAAACAGTAATAAAATGATTTATTTTCACACATGAGTTGATAGTTCAGTGAATTTATGAAAAAAAAGTGATTATAATTTTAATCAAAACTCACGTCAAAACAGTGAAGATATGTTCAAAACACAGTATGATATGAATCAAATTATTATGGTCTCGACTGAAGACTACTTTCCAAGAGTAATATTAAAAAAACCTCTCTTTTCTTCACTCGAATGAATAATTCAGTGAATTATTAAGAATAAAAATGAACTCATTTTTCAGGTTTTCTTTCATTTATGTAAAAAACACGAAACGAATCGATAATTATTTCTTTTTACTCTCGCTTTGAATGACAACGACTTTTATCTTATATTTTATTTGTTTTGTTCGGATACTGACCCACTATTTAATACTGTTTGAAAGGAACCGCACAAAAGTAGACCTGACTTTAGCTCAAAGACATACACAACACGAGTGAACAACGATTTCATTGAACAGAGTTTTTCAGTGGATTTTCGATCTGAACGCCAGAGTCTTCTCCCGGTTTGCCTTCGCTCACAGAATATCAATAGCTCTGGTTTTCAGAGTTATTCAGACACACAGTCTCTGAGAGTCAGAGAGTCAGTACCAGTGCTATGAGTGAAGTGGCCTTTTTCAGGGCAAACCCTAAAGCAAATAAAAGTGGCGTTCAGTTACACTACACTTCCCAATATGTAAAACAACAGAATATTCTGTTGTTAAGAATCCCATTTATCTTCGGCTCAAAAACAACTGTAGAATAGTTTGTAATTTGATTTAAATAAGAAGTATATCCAACAGTCTATCGGAGCTGACGATCGATTCCTATTCATTCAGTGCCAAACTCAGCCATTCATTAATCTTTTTCACTAAAAATACAGCATTTCATTGAAAAAGACTATCGATTCTAACTTTCATATAATCACATGAAATAATTTATTCAGAGGGGATAGGAATATGAGTAAGAATTAGTTATATCATCGCAATTTTTTTCATACTTAAAACCAAGGGAATAATTCGGTAAAATAATTGGATCTCTCTCTCTCTCTCTCTCTCTCTCTCTCTCTCCCCAATTATTTTTCATTCAATTCTTTAGTATATTATTAAGTCATTCGTAAACCTTATATTTAGTGTCAGTTTGCAGTGGAATAAAATCTAGTTTATATAGTTATTAAATATCGGAAAATGGGCTAGGTCACTACATTCGGGGGATTTACACTTTAAAATTTACGTATGAGTCGGAGCAAAAATTTTCGCTGAAAATAGTCTAAGCATCACAACACGCTTTTAACCTAATACTTTTTTTTATTGGATTTGTCAGTTACATAAAATCTCCATTTATCAAGACAATTTAAATCCGGGAGGAAACCACGTCTTAACTCAAGCTTATGACTGGTTATATCCAAAACACAAAGCAGTCACTCAATTGAATCAAACATCTGTTATGTATCGCAGATATTGTTATCAATAATAATGTTTTGTTAAAAAATTGTTTCGTTTGAAGTATTACTTCAAATATATGTAATTTAATTGAAAAAATAAATTGAATTTTAATCAAATATGATACAGTATTATGTTGTACATGATCTTGAATATCAAAGTTCAAATATTCAATCAAAGGAATAACACAGTAGCAAAACGAGTTAGGGCTTTTGTCAATTCTTGTTTAACAAGATTAAAAAAATACTTTGAATAATTCAAATTGAATTGAACTTTAAATAAAATTTCATGAATAAACCCAAAATGTATAGGAATTATTTGAAAGCTATTGCTTTGAATCTATAAATAATTTATCAACATTCTTTTAATTTGAGTTTAAATTAGATTTAATTAATAAAAATAAAATATATTCAACACTCGAATAGAAATAATAATATCAATGATATAAAGAATACCATAATATGTGTGACATTAATGCCATAATTATTGTCATAATTATTACTAAAGTCTAATAGATTTAATAGACATCGCAGTTATTCTCCAAATATTTTCATATAATGTCTAATAAAATGTATTCTTACGAAACTATTTCCCGCAATAAATGACTTTTCGAGTATATGTGCTGTCATTCGAATAGCTATTTAAAATGATCAAGCACAAATATTTGAATAGCAAATGGAGTATCAAAAACACATTTGAAATCAATTTTTCGTCAAAAAATGAGATATTCTTTAGAGATATAAATTGTATGCAAAGGAAGAAAAATAATTTATTCAAATTTCATAATAGTTTTTCATGTCTTCAGAATTGGAATCAATTATCTCTTCAATTGAATTGTCGTCAATGAAGGGATCGTCACTCAAATATGAGTCGTAGTCTTCCTCTTCTTCTTCTTCTTCTCCCTCTTCGCCAACCCTTTCCTCATCTAATTGTTTGCGAGACTTATATTCAGACCAAAAGACATTCAATTTTTCGCCAAAAACAATGACTCCATTGGTTGCGGTTATGGCCAGAGCTGCCGATCTATTGGTCTCAAACTTAATAAGAGCACTTTGTCGAGAGCTGAACTCATCCGTGAGAATCAATATCTCTTTAATGGGACCGAAAGCCTGGAATATGATTGTTATCGACTGGTGACAGGTCTTCCACTTGAGTCCAGTGCAATGAATGGCCCGATTGAAACGACTGGTCAGATTTTGGACATACTTCAGATCCATTGGTTCCCAATTCGGATGTTTTTCAAAAATGCAAAACCCGTTACTACTGATGAGCGAACACTTTATAAAAGGTCCGTTCATTTTATTGACCGCCCGTTCGGCGTCGGCTCTGCGGCAGAAGTGGACAAAACCAAAGCTTTTGCCGTTTCTGGTGTAGAAGCTGTCGATGGAAACACTCGTACAAGAGATTAGTCCAAAACTTTCGAAGACTGATCTCAAATATTCTTTAGTTATGTGTCGAACCGTTTCGTCGACCAAAACAATGTAGTGTTTGTAGACATCATTGGTTCCAATGAACCGATCGTAAGGCAAATCTTCATTCGTATTATTCCAACTGACTCTTAGGCTGCAGCCCATCCACCAGAGATGGTCTGTCTTGTGATAGGCGTGTCGGGCGCTCTCGTGATCTTCAAACTGGACGTAAGCGCAGCGCAGGTTTGGGTTCAGGTCATAGCGTAGTACTACTCGAATGACGGCTCCGAAGTCTGAATACATTTGTTTGATATCAGTTTTGGTGATACTTCCCAATAGATTCTCAATTTTCAGAGTTCGGGGCAAATCTACCGAATTACTGTTAATACCCGTCAGTCCATAGAGTTTGGCCTTTGGTCGAGACATTATATGACTCAAGTCTAGCTCCGGTTCGATAGGTCTGTATGGCTCCAAGTTAAAAGGGCCCCGACTCATTACTTCCAGCCATCTCTTGTGCGCCAATCGTTTAGGGACTGGCTTTGGATCGGCAGTCAAGTCGAAGATCGGGTCCAAATCGGTTTGATTGCCAACCCCTGTATCAACAGATGGTAACCACCCCAGACCCGATTCCTCTGTCAATGACATCCAATCGGTAACTAGAAATGGATCCCGACCGCAAGACTGGTCCAACTGTGTCTTTGGCCCCATGTCTTTGATAGCAGAAAATTTGGCGACCATTTCATCCGATAATTGGCGGATAACCAATCGGTCGGCGCTATTAAGACTCAATTTGTCACTCATTTTGAAATTAAAATAAAAATGCTTTAAATTATTTGAGAATAGAGTGAAGTCTGACTCCAATCAAATTGATTAACATTTTTATGAATGCATTCAAAGTAAGAGAAATGACCAAGGTCTCATTTTGACATAAACTTGTAACTTAAGTTTTTATTCATGTTAATGTTTGAGCAAGGTTGTTTTCAAGTATTTCAATGAGTAGTCAATGAATGTTCAGTAATAAGAGACAGCGTTAGTAGAGATACGATACTTATCTCCGTCTGAGGGCTGTTCTCTTCACTACAATTACGATTGACTCACATCTAAACACGACTACAGTTAACAATAGCTGTCAGTCCTATCATTTCTATGGTTAATAAGACACGTAATGAAGAAAATCTCCGAAAAGTCATTGAATGCACACAAATATATGTTTAGGTCAAAGGATAAGGGATTTGAGGTTTTGTTTTGTGTCTCTAAAAGTTGTTCACTGAGTCGTATATGAGGTGTAATAATATGTGTCTATAGAATTGATTTTGAAAAAAACTCAGTGAAATTGATTCGTATTTTTCAATTGATATAAAAACTTAGCTAGTATATTTCTCAACTTAAATATTTTAAAGATATAATCACTTTTGATTTGGTATTACAAAGAATATATTTTATTCTTTAATCATTGCAAATGAGACAGGTGACATTATATTCAAATCAATTTGATTGAATTTTCTATTTATATTTTCACATGACTATTACCAAGTTCAATCAATACATTATTGAACGAATTGAAAAATTTAGTACTCAATTAAACTGATATCATATGCAAGATCATAAAACGTTTAACAAGATATCAAACATTGTGCTTATAATTGGATTGATCATCTTGCTCATCATATTAAAGTCAATTGTAACACTTTTTTTTCTATCAGAACTGATAATTAAATAAAACATAATGGATAAAATAATTGATCTTGCTAATTTGAATAATTTATTCGTAAAAAACAACCCATTAAGAAAGGCATGATATATGAAGTCAAGATTTATGAATTGATAAATTATTTTAATAGCTGACAATGAAATGTAATTTTTTTAATCGAAAAATTTCATATAAATATTAGCTAGATCGATCAATTTATCAATCTAGTATCAACTATTGATAAACAAATTGCGAAACTTTGATTTAATACTTTGATTTAATATTCAATTAAACTGATTGTTATTCTATTGATTTTTAATGGGTATAAAAGAATATAAAATTGAATTGAAATCATCCTAATTGGAATTTTTCAAGATGAACATGGAGAAACAAGAGAAATACAACTGGACAAACTTTTTTTATGGTAGTAAAACAGTTGATATAGATAGAACTTACGAGTGTCCTGGTCACAAAGCTTCAAATCCAATTGAATTTTTCGTTTATACATTTCAGAATGTAATAATAACCACAATCTTATTATTATAAATCTTTATGATATTGATTCATTTATCTTGTATATAACAAGTAATCTTGATCAATAATTGAAAATTGATAATTTATTTAGCTATCGTCAGCGCGTTTGTTTGGATGGGACTCATTCATTTTCGATTATATGCTGTGCTCTTTGAGTTTGGAAGTTAAAATACGCCGAGCATCGTTCGATATAAGCGAGGTATATTTTTAAATTATATTCAAAATCCAATTCTTTATTTGAAAGATAATCGGGGGTGTGATCGGGGAATTACCTTTCTTGAATGGAAATGAAATGCAGGAAGAATTGATCAAATTTGTTGAATATGTGCCAAAATCATACACCTATTTGATTGCCCTGGTCACTTCTGTCTCAACTCAATCAATGAGCAACAAATTTTCATTTATCAAATCATTCAGCGATGAAGTATAACAATTAATGACTTTGCATTCAAATTGAAAGAACCTTGTTCATATAGGTTTGGCTGGTACTTTTAATGTCATACATTTGTATGTCACTCATTATGTACTCGATTAGTGATTATAAGAGTTGCGTGAAAAGTTGCATGGTGATGTTTGGCCCTCTACTAACTCAACCAATCAAAGAGTTGTTTTACCTTAGTAAAAATATGACCAAGATACATTCATTATCAAGGTCAATTGTAATCGTTTCAATTGGCGTCTGGATTGTCATGAGTTTGGTTTTGTGCAGAGCCTTCTCAGTAAAAATGTTGACCGGAATGTATACATTGAATGAGTTTCCATTCATCGAAACATTAGATGAGCTAGCTCATAATTCAATGATCAAGATTTACCCATTTGGCTGGATCAATGAGAAACTCAAAGCAGTTAAACCGGAAATATTCGAACAACTTGAGCCCAGAATATGGGAAGGATTTGAAACTTTCAAACCTGGTGGAGATTTTATGAAAACAGTCGAACAAATGGCCAGGAATGTTGACCAACGTGAAGCTGTTATCTTAGGTTCTGAGGAATCTTGCAAGAAATTCAAAACCGATTTTTCCCCCAAATACCCAAACCTTTACATACCATCGCATAAGTATTACTACGAACCTCTGTCTCTCATAATTACTCGAAAGCATGTAATGTCTCGTCAAATATTAGCAAGGTAAGCGACAATTTTTCCAAATAACCAAATAATTAATTAATTTCCTTTAAGATATCGAATCTTATTTGAAAGTGGTCTAAATATCCACATCGAATTTCAACATAATTTCATGCGACCAAAAGGTCAAATTTCGACAAATGTCCAAGATAAGGACCAATTTAACAAAACAACAGACACTGTGCTCATAGTTGGATTAATGATCTTGCTCATAATATTAGAATCAATTGCAACATTTATTCTTCTATCAGAACTAATCTTCAAACAGAAGATGATGGAAAAAATAATTGATCGTGTTCATTTGAATAATTTATTCAGAAAAAAAACTCGAATAAGAAAAATAATAAAAATTAAAGCCAAGGTATGCAATCGATTATACTCTAATCTGTAATAATGATAATTTCTCCATGATACTTTATATGTTAGAACAAATGAATTCTGTCACCTTGGTTCAGCGAAGAAACTGTCTGTAAATTATCAAGTATATTTTACGAATGCTGACTTCATTTCATTATTCAACTCAATAAGGTGTGATTTCATTGATTGTATATACTTGCAAGTCACAGTTTCATAACAAATACAATCTATTATTATTATTCTTGTTTTGATAAATTAATCGATCTTGTTAATTATGATAGTGAAATTCAATTGGAAAAGTGGCATAAAAACACTTTTCATAAAAATTCCGAAACCCAGAACTTTGTCGACTCATTGATCTTGCTCATCATATTAAAATCAATGGCAACACTTGTTTTTCTATCATAATAGATAATTAAACAAAACATAATGGATAAAGTAATTGATCTTGCTAATTTGAATAATTTATTCGTAAAAAACAATCCATTAAGAAATCTAGTAATAATAAGCATGGTAATTGAAGACAAGATTTATGATTTGATCATTTATTTTAATAGCTGACAATGAAATGTATTTTTTTTAATCGATAGTCATTTGCTTAATGTTTAATCAATAAAAAATGATACAGGTCACTTTATATTCAAATTATTCAATTCAAATGACCTTGTATTTAAAAAATTTCATATGACTATTAGCCAGGTCGATCAATTTATTCATACAATAGTAACTATTAATAAACTAATTGATTTAATATTCAATTAAACTAATTGTTATTCTTTTAATGGATATAAAAGAATAGTAAATTGAATAGAAATAATCATAATTAGAATTTTTCAAGAGATGAACATGGAGAAACAAGAGAAATACAACTGGACAAACTTTTTTTCATATGGTACTAAAACAGTTGATATGAATAGAATTTACGAGTGTCCTGGTCACAAATCTTCAAATCAAATTGAATTTTTCGTTCATAAATTTCCGAATGTAATAATAACCACATCTTGTTATTATAAATATTTATGTTATTAATCAATTTATTAATATCTTGTATATAGTAATCTTAATAACTAATTGAAAGTTGATAATTTATCTAGCAATCGTCAATGCATTTGTATGGGTGGGACTCATTCTTTTTCGATTATATGCTGTGCTCTTTGAGATTGGGAGTTAAAGTACGCCCAAGATCGTTAAATATAAGCGAGGTATATTTTGAAATTATACAAATGTATTAAAAATTCAATTCTCTATTTAAAAGATGATCGGGGGTGTGATCTCATCGTTTATGAGTGGACATGAAATGCAGGAAGAATTGCTCAAATATGTTGAATATGTTCCAAAATCATACACCTATTTGATTGCCCTGGTCACTTCTATCTCAACTCAATCAATGAGCAACAAATTTTCATTTATCAAATCATTCAGCGATGAAGTATAACAATTAATGACTTTG
>JAQIXV010000243.1:0-59986 GCA_034700625.1 Tectocepheus velatus
AATCAATTATTTGTTGTTTGAATTGATTGAGACTTTGAATGTAAGTCCTTTCCGTTGACTCAATGGCAGAGAGTCTTATGATTTCTTCTTTAAGAGATCTGTTCTCGTCTTCAAACTTCTTCAGCATTTCTTTTAAATCATTACTTTTGTTGACTTCATTTTCAACAGATTTGGAGACAATTGTCTCGATTTGTGTCGAATCGAGTCTTGAATTCATTTCATTTAAAGTATTTTCAAATTTAGTCAAACTTTTTGTCACTCTTTCGATGACTTCTTTGTCTCGATTTGAGTCAAGAATTTGATGAATCAATTCGCGATTTGTCAACAATTTTGGCTCACTTTGGGTTTGGGTCTCACTTTGCATTACATTCGAGACATTAGACTCACTCTCCATATGTGTGGCCATTGACTGACTCTGAGGGACGACTCCATTCATGACACGACCAGAGCTGACACTTGAGGTCAACGACTGTGACCTCATTTGTGGCACTATTTGGGACTGACTTCCAATGAAACTCATTCTCGGGATTGTCTTCTCTTTACCATAAAAACACTTTTGGATTATTCTTTCAGTTGTTTGAGAGTTAAAGTCAGACATCATTTCAATTAAATTCAATTTAAATATCAATTAATCAAAAATTGTCTCAAATTTTAATGAATTCAAACGAAAGTCAAAACAAATTGAGAATCGATTCTAACATTCGATTGAAATCTCAATTCGTTCTAAAATAGAGTCGAAAGCGATTGACTCGAGTCTGAAGTCGCGCGCAATTCGAGACACACTTCGAGTCTCACTTCGGGAACGATATTATCGGACAAAACGACAAAACAATTGTATTTCTATTTATTTGTTTGAATGTGTAATTGAATTGTGAGTCTATTTTTTGATTGAATGATAGCCTATCTGTTGATAGGCCCCCAAAAATTGCCGTTAAAGGCTCATTGTAATGTCCCCCTCCACGGTAATCTTTAGTAAAAGGCGAAAGATTATTACGTTAGTTGAAGGGAGACCTGAGCTATGAATATAAACCTCAAACACTACTATTCACTCTCAAACTCACTTTAATCGTATTACAGCTTTTAGTCAAATATTTTCATTATTTCTCAATTGTTTTCAATTATTTTAGTAATATTTTGATTGAATTCAATTATTATATTATTTATTAATTAATTTTTGTGTTTAAATGTTTTGAATGTTATTTTAATTCTATAATTAATTGAATTCAATTTGTTTTGAATTTATGAAAAAATAGTTGATTTGATGTTAAGACTAAATGACATTCGGATCCAGAGATGGCATTACAATAGACATAAGGCTTCTGTTTAGCAATGCTCGGGTCCAGTCCTGTCCGTCCGGAATCATTTTTAGTTGACTTATTGAACGAAATTAATACAAATAAAACTTTAAATAAAATGTAACCATGCTCAATTGCTCAATTGGCATAAATAGTTGTCATTAAATAATTCGTTTGTCTTAAGAGTTACTAAACTTATTATTAATAAATAAATGATTTGAAATATTAGTGAAAACTTGATTTTAATTGAAATTTTTGAAAAAAATATATGAATTAATTTAATTTAATAATTTGTGTGCAATTAAGTCAATGATTATCATTAAAATTAATTTATATTTTGCAAAAAATTTGAAAAATTTATTGAAATTCTGAAAAAAATAAGGACTCAAATCAAAAGAAATGTTAAAAGATTTGAAATAAGTTTTAAATTATTTTAAGTTAACTAATAATTAATCAAATAATCGGTGAAATAAATGTTAAACAACTGTTTCTTCAAATAATATATAAACAAAATATTGATTAAAATAATAGAAAAACAAATTAGTGTTCGAAAAGATCTTCAAATAAATTAGTGTTCATCTCATCAAATGGTTGGAGCGATTTCGTCGTCGACTTCCATTTGTGGTGAATCATTGGTTGGAGGGCCGTCTGGTTGTCCACACTTCGAGTTATTTGTGTTATTCTCTGAGGCGGGAGGCGGTGGGGGAGCCGTCTGTTTGTTTTTGGCCTCTGCCTGACGTCTCTTCTCTTCATTACGTCTATTCCTTTCGTTAGTTATAAGTCGAACACTAGAAGTGATTGAATCGATTTGCTGTCGAATTTGATCGCAAGTTATCGAAGGATTAGACGTAGTCTTCAATGCATTGAATGCTGCGAACGACTGGTCCAACCACTTCTGTTTGGCATCGATTTCTGCCTCCAATTTGCTAATCGACTCCTTTTCCTCTTCTACTCCCGTTTCCACTATTTTTCGCGACTGTTGTAAACATTTACCCAAATCTTCGAGAAGTGAGGGCCGGGTCTCAAACTCTCGCTTTCGGTAAAGAATATCATTGGAAAAGTTGTCTTTCATTTGTTTGAGTCGGTCTTCGTATACGCTTTTGCTGTGAACCACTTCATTGTCTTCCTGTTCGTAAAGCCATTGCTCTCCGTTTTGGAGTTGACTCAGAAAAACCTCTTTGTCTTTGGTCTCAACGAAAGGGTCATATCCTCCGCTTTCGAGTTTGTCTCTCCATTCGTAGATATACTCTTCGAGAGCGTTCTTCGCGTCAGTCTTTTCCTTCCAGTTCTTGTCCGCCAGAATCAGATTCGATTCAATTTCGCGATACTTTTGGATATCGTTGTCAGACATCTTTCCTCTGATCCAAAGGGGTTCGACCTGTAGTTCAATTGCAACTGATTTCGGTTTTTTGCTTTTCTTGTCTTCATTTTTGGCGTCACCCGAATCCTTATGATTGGAATTTTCGTTATTCTCTGCATTTGTTTCCTCGGTTTCCATGGCTTGGGATGAGTTCTGTTCGTTAGTCATTTCAATGTCCTCTACCTGTCCTTCGTTTGCATTTTTCTTCGGCGAATGACTGCCTTCGACGACAACTGTAACGGAATGGATGACAACCAAACCATTTGGGTCGAGACGTATGCGGAGTTTCAGTTGATTTTTACTGATTTGAATGTTTTGCTGCGAAAATATTTTGAATTCTCCGATCGGAACCGTTTGGTTCGATTCGTTTACGTAATCGAAGCCAATAACCAATGGAAGCGACTGACAGTTAACCGAAACCTGTTTAGTGAACGGCAATTGATGTCCGCGCGGGAAAAGGGCTCGAAGTGTCTTCACGTCTGATTCATTACCGGCGTTCGACTGATGCCAATACTTAAAGTCTATCTGAAAGGGCGCGTAGTCTATGATCTGTAGCTGACGCGCGACTTTGAAGGTCGGACTGAGTGTAGCGCACATGAGAGCACACCCACGCGATACCGCCTCGTCTGCATTGAGTGTAGTCGTGACCTCAACACCAAAAACAGATTTAACCATTCGTTTGAGAGCAGGTATACGACTCGTTCCGCCCACGACTTCGCAGACATCGACTCTAAATTCCCCAAATTTTCCTCCACTTTCGGTATTGAACTTATCGTTCGCCGAATTGAAGGCCCGAACCAAGACATCATTCATTTTAGCCAAAAGCGGTTGAGACAGTTGTTCGAAAAGGATTCGATCAATACGTCCCGAAAAGTCTTTCTCGTCGTAAAGACATTCGACATTAATGGGAAGTTCGTTGGAGTTGGCGCTCATCTGTTTCTTTATTTTTTCGCATTCGGACATAAGCCTAAAGCGCGACCTTTTGTTTAGTTTCAGGTTTTGTTCAGCAATGAAATGATTCGCCAAAATCTCGTCGAAGTGTTTTCCGCCGCAATTCACCTCATATTCAACGGACAGGACTTTCATCTGATTTTCTTTATGGTTATACATAACTACAGAGCATTGGGTGGAAGAGTGCCCGCAATCCACAAACGCAGCGATCGTTATATCATTAGCCGACGGCGCCGTCCGATAGAATCCAAAGTAGAGAGCGATGGCTGTCGTGTCCGGAATTATACGAATAGGATTCAGTCCGGCTATAACTGAGGCGTCCATTAGTGACCGGCGCTGGGAATCAGTGAAATAATTCGGACAATTGAGGACACAATCGACCGAACCGTTGGACACTTGTTTAAGTTTTGTCAATAACATAGCCATGACCTGCACAGCAGTGAATGTCTGTTCCTCTCCGTTGTGCCAAACCCTGACAGCAATCTCTCCATTAGATGTCGGCTCCAATTGAAAGGGAAAGTCTTCGTTGAGTTCTTTGGCCTGTTTTCCGATAATACGATTTGGAGAGAAACAGGTATTACTCAAATTCATCAAATGCTTGAGTTTTGCCGACACTCCCAGTTCTCTCTGGTTCTGACCGAAGCCCACATAAGAAGGGGTCGATCTCTGGCTGTACTCATTCAGGAGTATTTCAATACCTCCCGCTCGGGCCACACCTATGTAACAGTTTTCAGAGCCGATATCGAAGCCACAAATGGCTGCAGCGTTCGAATTGGGCGGACCTGTCGTTGCCATCAGTACTAAACGATCGAAGAAATTGAATTCGGTTTCAATATATTCTGAAAAATAAATTAAAATCCTATCAAATCGTATCAATTAATTAGCTTTTCGTCAATTATTTAAAATAAAAATCGATTCAAACCTTTTGCTGAAGAATCTGAAGAATCAGTTCTTTGAAATGGATTTAGTCTCGAAAGGAATGAACCAAACGATCGACGGATTCGACGAATTGTTACGGTTTTAGTGGTTCTGATGTTTATTACAAATTCAAAACTGATTTCAATGTATCAGTGATTCAGTCGTTGAGTCGTTGAGTCGTTCAGACGTTCAAAATAATAATATAATTGAGTTTTGAGTCGACTCTAAATTCAATCAAAAATTCATTAATTTTTAGGAAAATTTAGTCTTAAAACGAAATAACCAAAAGCCGGTCCAATTGGGTCCCACTAATAGCTATTCATATATTTAAATCTTATAGACAGAGAAGACATACCTTTATATATCATTTAATAATAAGAAAAAACAAGTGGTGGTCACTCAATGGTCACTCAATGGTCATTAAATGATGAGATGACAAACAAATATAATTATAAATGAATTTAATTTGAAGTCAATTAGCGTTGAGTTTGAAAGCATTGAATGGATTGACTCTCAAACAACTCTTCAATCAATTACTCATTGCGTGAATCGTTCAGAAAAGTGGAGAAACTTCTAGAATAAGGGCGGAGTATAACAGCCTTTAGTTCACAATATTATTCACTAATTACGTCATTTTCTCAACAAAATTATGTCCCCTTTATATCACTTTATATCCATTTAAATCACTTTCGTTCATAAGTTTTGATTAAATGAGAGAACGTTTTATTTGTTTAAAAGTAATGATTGTGTTATGGTTTTAGTGATGCAATGACTGTATTTTAGTTCACAAAACAAAGCAATGTTTCCGACAATAATTCAATAATGAATTTGTCGTTAGTTTTACGATAATTATATGAAATATGATCTGAAATCAATAAAATCGCCTCTCATTTTAATTTATATATTCTCTTATTTTTTACTCAAATAAAAATCATTATTAAATAAATTGGTTTAAAATTATATGAATTTAATTGAAACGTCGTTTGTGTTGAGTGTTTAGTATTGAATTAATCACTTCTAATGAACTGATAATTGGTTTTTCAATTGAATTTGAATTGAAATGAAATAAATGAATGATTTGATTATAACTTGAATTCAATTGAAATATGTGTTCGTCTGTCAATCGACAGTTGATTTTAGTTGTTTACCATAACTTACTTCGAGAGTCAAAACGATTTGATTCTTATATGTATCGGAAGTACGCCTTTCGGCGAATCCGCGACGCCTTCAAAGATAATAAGGGTATTACCGATGAGAAGACTATCCAACAACTATTGAGAGATGGCCACAAGAATCTCCAATTAATCAAAAGACAAGTAGTTATCAACAATTTGTATAAAAGCGAAAAACTTGTTGTCGAAGACCTTAAGACAAAAACCAATAATTTTTAATAAAAACTGTTTTTAAGAGATTTATCTCAAAAATGAGCTCAAAATCGATTGTTTTATAGTATGAATCAATTCTTAGAATTAGATCTCTTTTAATACCATTTAGTGATTGAATTGTTTTTAGTCCAAAGTATTTATTATTTTTTAAACAAATAATTGAATTGAAGACAAATTTTTGGAATAAATAAATTTATTAATTAATGACAAAAATTGAATAAATTTATAAAATGTTATATAATTTTATGCATTTTTGGTAATATATTCGTTCGGAAAAGAAAACGAATGAATGGAAGGAACGGTAGATATCGGAAGTAAACCGGCGTTCGGTATAACATTCATAGAGAGGGTTAGAGTGATGTTGTCGTTGGCCTTAAGACCATTGCCGTCGTCCCAGAAGTAGTACTTCGTGTGTTGGTTCCGAAGATTGATTTTTGTGGGTTCGCCCCTCTGTATGATGTGATCCCAGAGCACCACTTCATTCAATACGTTTGCTTTTGTCTTATAGATGGCCGTCATATAGAGGAACAACTGTTTGGTATTCCAGTCGAAGACTTGAGTTAAGTCTGCGTCCAAATTGAATGAAATGAATCCCAAGTCATTCCTCTCTCTTCCAGCAGAATAGTCGGCAACGTTTTTAACCAACTTTTTTGTGGTCGATATCTTTACGTCAACCAATTGATTGTATCCCTTAAATGTTGTCGAGAGGGCACATATCAGTGTCAGAGACGCCAATACTGATAAAGTAAAGGCAAATATGGCGTTAGTCCGCGACAACAGTGTATTCATTGCTCAAGAAGTCAATTGAAATTCAATTGAAACTAATTTTTTATTTATTCAATAAATTATTGAATCAATTATTGAATCAAATACTGACGTGTTTTCAATGAATCCATTAATACGTCCATTAATTACGTCTAATATAACCAATAAAAACAAAAATCAAAAAATGGTCGCAAATATTGGCCACAGAGAAGAGTTGGACGATTTGCCCGATCAGGACGTGGCCCGAGATTTCTACGCCAAATATGAACCCAAAGAAGTGTTGGGCAGGTATTCACTTATCAATCAATTGCAGGAAATCGGAGTTAAACTCATTTTAATTAATCCTTTGGTCGCAGAGGAGTGTCGTCTACTGTGAGGCGTTGTATTGAGAAAGAGTCGGGCCGTGAGTTCGCCGCTAAGATCATTGATGTGAGCGGAGACCTCGAAGACTCAATGGGAATGACAATAAGAGAGGCATCGATTCGGGAGATAAGCATTCTTCGACTCGTTGCGGGACATCCCTATATCAGTGAGTCTTCTTTAATCACTTTTACTCTCTTCTGACCACTAATTATCTCTTAAACTATTGACTTCTTTGCTGTTATTTCCTTCAATTGATTTCGATTTTGAGGTTTGTTTAGTGAATAATGTTCTATAGATGTCCTATAAATGCCCTTGCTACATTAATGCTCATTTTGTTGCTAAATGATCTTGTCTATAATTTTCAATGTCAAACTCAGGTTAAACATCAAGATAGTTATTAAAACTGTCAAGATTATTATCAAGACAACATAATATGCTTTAATTTTTGACCCTTAGTTAAGAACCCATTCCTGCGTTCAAATGACTTTCACGTGATTTGATTTGTAATATATTTATTGCATAATAACTTTGAGAACAACTTATCGCTAATCTATTCATAAATTATATACTCATTAATCGATTAACTCTTGATTTTTATCTTTTTAATCGATATCTCAATGAAACGAAATTTTTTGTATTTCAGTTGAATTACACGATGTATTTGAGTCGAGTACATATATATTTCTCGTCTTTGAACTGTAAGTCAATTTACAGTCAATTCATTTATAGTTAATTCATATTCCAATGGTTTGAACATTCCTTGAAATGAGGGTTGGATTCAGTGTTATCTCAAAATTCTTATTATTTGAAGAATTGACCCTTAATTCCAATGTTTGTCTCGAAATTGGAATTTTTTTTAAGGAAAAGTTTTTTCTTTTACCAAATATTTTGAATTAATTGAATGTTTTCTCTGAAAAGATGCAAAAATGGAGAACTTTTTGATTATCTGACGTCTGTCGTCGCCTTATCTGAAAAGAAGACAAAGTATTTCAACAATTTATCGACAATTTTATTAATTTTGAAAATGTTTTGTAGAGCTATAATGAAACAATTATTGGAAGGACTTCTTTACATCCATTCCCATAATGTAGTCCATCGCGACCTTAAAGTATGAAAAAAAAAGTTTTTAATTCCAAAAGTTTTTAACGAAAATCAATTTTCAAACGAAAAGCCGGAAAACATTTTATTGGACGACAATATGAATATCAAAATATCTGACTTTGGGTTCGCGAGACTCGTATCTCCAGAGGAAAGACTTTTCGGTAATATCTTTAAACAAAACTTTTTATCGATATTTTAAAAAATGTTATTCTTTTTGAATGAAGACTTATGCGGAACACCGGGTTATTTAGCGCCGGAACTATTGAGGGCTTCTATGTATGAAAACTCTGAGGGATATGCAAAAGAAGTGGATCTTTGGGCGTGTGGTGTCATTATGTATACACTTTTGGTTGGATTCCCTCCCTTTTGGCACAGGAAGCAAATGATTATGTTGAGGAACATCATGGAAGGCAAATATGAATTCTGTAGCCCTGAATGGGATGACATCACTGAACTTCCCAAAGATCTGGTCAGTCAGTCAGACATAGATTTGCCATATGTTCCACATTTTTATTAACTTTTAATTGGTTTACAGATAAGAAAAATGTTAGTAATAGAGCCCTCCAAACGAATTACGGCATCAGAGGCTCTGAAACATAGCTTTTTTCAGGCAGTGGTAAGTCTTAACGCATTTGTTTTGATTTGATTGGAATGAGTTTGTTATCGATAGCGGACGCGGAAACCCTTCGACGCCAGAAAAACATTTCAATTGGCGATAATGACTGTCAGAGCTATGGTTCGTATTATAAGGTTAAGGCATACACCGGAACCGTTGAGCTTAGAAGTGGCTAGGACAAATCCATATAAGATTAAGACACTTAGAAAAGTAATTAAAAACCAATCGAATCAAAAATCAAATTAATTATTTGTTTGTTTTTTAAAGGCTATAGACGGCTGTGCCTTTCGGGTATATCATCATTGGGTTAAACGGGGAGAGGTTCAGAACAGAGCCGCTCTTTTTGAAAACAGACCAAAAATGGAAGTAAAGCTATTATACCAGCAGTCGATTACTGTCAACACTAGAAGTTAATCATTAGTTAAGACCAATAGCTCTCAAATCATTAAATTGTAAATCATTTGTAAATATGAGTCAATTAATGTAAAAATCTTTGATTTAAATTATAACTCAATTTTGTTTAGAAATAGTCTTCAAAACGGATTGAAATCATTTTTAGTCGACTATAAAATGTGATGAAAACAAATATTTTGAGATATTTTGCGTTCAAAGTATTAATTTTTAAATTAAAATAAACTTTTCGTGAAATATATTTTTAATCAATTTATTGATGTCTTTAATGGTTTGCGAAAAATACAATTTAATGCGTTTTAATTGAAACGACGGAAAAATTAATTTTAAATATAAAAATATTTCATATAATTATACATTCATTGAGAAGTCGACAACAGATCCAATTGTTCTTTGAATTCGGTGTAAATTCGTTGAAGTCTTAGATTAGTTGCGAGAATAGTGAGAACTTCTCTAAGCATTTCGTGTTTGTCGTTCCCAACTATTTTTGAGTCCCAATCGCTTTTTGATGACTTAAAGACGGGTCCGATCAGGTATTGGCACATCTCTCTCAGACGGCTTTCCATATTTTCTTTTGACAAGTGTTGAGCCAAAGCCATAAACCAAAAGTTATATTCAGTGGTCGACCCCATAACGAAAGAGGCGGCCAACTGTTGATCGATGTAACTGAGGACAGCCGACTGCTGGAGGTGTGCGTTCGTCACAAATAATGTGTGCATCGATTTGTTGGCTCTGAACCAAAATATGTAATAATTAGAAGTGAAGGTCAAACGAGTCATTCAATAGACAAACAAATTAAGACTTACTTTGTTTGGGACTGAATTGTAGACAACGGAAGTGAGTTTGGATCAAATGAATGAGGCTTTTGATCGGTACAAGAATTGAGTATATCGTTTGAATTACAAATCAAAGTCCAGGTCCCGAACTCGTCATTAAATACATAAGACTTTCCGGTTGATAGACTTATGAGAGGACATCCCGTTTCTGTTAAGCCAGTGCTTAAGATCGAGACATCAGTTTCTGTGAGGAGTGGTGTTAAAGACTCCCCTCTTATAATCACTCTATGTTTTGCGAAGTCCCACATCCAGAGGTGTGCCTGAGTTGTGATAATCATTATTTTAAAGGAATGACACGTCAGGCGAGCGATGGCTGAACTCAAGACAATTGGTGTCTGAAGTCGTCGACCGGTGGATGTATTGAAGACATGTAATGTGTTGTCATCACAAGAACAGCCAATTAGATGTTCATTAGCTGCGATTCCATTAATTTTAGCTGAGATGAGGACCTGCCAGAGCTTCTCTCCGTTTTCTATGAGTCTGAGTCCACACAAATTACTCGAATTAATACAGTTTTCGATTTCAACACTCATTTTGCGGATGACATCTCTTTTGTCGCATTTGAGTAACAGTTTCATTGTCGACAGTCTATCCATTTTGAGGGCCGGCAGATAAAAATGAGAGGAAGTGATAGATGTGGTATCCCTTGAAGTCAACTGTTTGGTGGTTGTCTTAGTGATGGCCTCATTATTGTTGACACTTTTGACTTCTATCGGTCGGATCCCTTCTTTTTGTGTGACTGGGGGTCGGCCCGGCTTTCGCTTACTTTCTTTGAGTTCAGAGCCACTGTTCTTTCGTTTCTGAGAAGAGTTACCTTCAGTTTGACTCAAATTTTTATTGACTTTTATCGGTTCGGCATTTACTTCGTTGAGACCTTTGAGGGATTGTTTGTTAGGAGTGCTGTTAAAAGAGCTGTTGGACTCATCCACTTTTTCAATCATTATTTTGGTCTTCGCTTCACTCGAAGAGCTGAAAGTCGTCGGCTGTGTATTGAATGTGATTCCATCGATCGGTGGTATATAAAGAGGAGTTATTCTTCGTCTGCCGTCAGCCAAACGTATTTCAATTTGTTTATCTGTCGGCCCTTTACTCAGTTTGGTTGAAGTCGTGCTGTTTTTGCTGTCATTTGTTGTGATCTTATTGGAGGACTCATTACTCGATTGAAATCCATTTTGTTGTAATCTTTTCTGTTCGTGAATTATCATAATATCCGGATCTTCTATCAGATGGTGTGTCGGCGAAGAGCTTTGAAGTGATTTTCCGTAAAGTTTTTGTTTGTAAAGAATTTTTTCTTCTGAAGACATAGTTTTTCCGATCTCTTGTTCAGTGAACTGAATGAAGGCAACGGATCCATCCCAAGAACACGCCATCAATTGGTATCCGCTTTGAGACCAAGAAATGTCAAGAACTGAGTTATCGAACAAATCGTGTAAAACAATTATCGGTCGCTTCCGTGAAGTCAACCAAACAGATAGGGATCGGTCGCGACTCCCGATCGCAAGACAACACAATTTGTGGCTTTTTTTGGTCTTTTGTTTTGAAGGCAAACACATTATATTTGAGTTGAATCGGACGCAAGCGATGGCTTTCCGGTGACCGACAAAGTCTTTACTCATATTCCAGTCCTGTCTTTCAATTATCTGCGCGACTGAACCCAAATTGTTCATCGCGTGGGCGGACACTAAGAACTGTCCGTCTGGTGACCAACTGAGTCGTAACACATGAGTAGTACCCCCGCACTCAACAAACGGTTCCGTTATTACCGATTCTTCGCTCCAATCATTGGTTCTCCAAATGCGAAGACTTTTATCATCTGATTGTGAGGCCAAGTATTTACCGATTGGATCCCAAGTGACTCCTTTGACGAGACCGGTGTGTCCTTTGAGGACAGCCACCACTTCATTCCACTTCATTGTATTCCAAATGACAATAGTATTGTCGACAGAACACGAGGCCAACCAATTGTCTCCCGGAGACCAACTTAGGTCTAATATATCGCCCGAATGTGACCGAAGAGTACTTACAGCGCGATATTGTTCGACATTACCGGCGAAGCCATTAGTAGAGGCATATCTGGCGCCGAGAGTCCAAACTATTATGACTTTGTCGTCACCGGCAGAGGCCAAGTATTTGCCATTTTGTGACCATCTCACAGAATTGACACAAGCAAGGTGATTATCCATTTGACACAACACTCGACACACATTTTCGCTCTCCTCTAGTGATTCGTCGACAACAGGAGCCATATTCCAGACGACAACTCTTCCCGAATCGCTTCCCTGACCTCCAGTGGCCACTCGACTGCCATCCGGATGAATATCCAGAGAAAATATTGGCCGACCTTTAGGTTAATAAATATTTATTTGATGATCAAGAACAATTGAACAATTAATATGTTAAACTGACCATTGTGATTAATCCAATTCGGTTTTAATAATTTCATTTTAATTAAATAAATACAAAACAAATAAATATTTAAAACATTTAAAGAGTTAATGAGTTTATGGCATAACTCGTAAATCAAATAAACAAACAATTGATTCAATGTTTTGAACTTCAAATCAAATGAAAATAAAAACAAATTTTCAATTATTTCGTCAAATGTTTTGATAAAAGTTTGAATTAATTATAAAATGATTATAAAAAATATCGATTTATTGAAGAAATGTTTGTTTTGAATGCAAACAATGACTATTGAAAAGTCATTTCAATAAAAATGAATAATAGGTCTGATATCGCATTCAGTCGTTTAGAGTCAGTCTATTAAGTCATTGCGATCTGCGCTCAGCCCTCACTCTTAGCCCTCACTCATAGCCCTCTCTATCTTTCTCTTCATTCAGATTTGACTCTCTATTCCATTGACTCAAAAATGTAGTCATCGATGGTTTGCATCAAATAAATAATTGAGTGACACTTCTTTGGCTCAACTCTTGCCTGAGCTTTGGTTTTGTAAATAAGTAAGTTATCTATTGATGTGTTTCAGTTGTATATCGATTTCATTTCTGATATTCATTTTATGACCAATTATTCAAATCTGAGGCCCTATTCAAACGATTCTGTGTTTTATTATTAGAGTTCACTTTATTTGATATTTAGGTCTAAATTATGGAATCATTTTTATTTTCGACTCGAATTCACATCAAATAAATTATTTCGAAGTCATTTGAGAGCGTCTTAAGTGAAAATCGATATTAAAATTAGTTTGACTTTAAAGTAATTCGTGAGAAACTATACCTCAGAACCAAATTTTTGTCTCTCAATGACTTTCTCTCACAAAATAATCGTTAGAATCGTTAGAACATTGCGTTTGTATTCTCAGTTTCACTCAAAATTATGATCATATCATTGGAATAATTCAAGAATATCAAGTCGTCCCTGGATAGTTCTAGTGCTAATGATCTTGGCACTTTAACTTTTCAATAAAATCCTTAAATTCAAATGTTTTCCACAATTTTTTAAGAACTGATAAAATGAATTCTATTAATTAAAATTTGAAAAAAATATTTTAATGTTTTTCAATTAAAAAGTTTGTGTTTTTTCTTATCTAAATGATCCGGATTTTAATTATTAACAGAAATGTGATTATTTTGGTCGATCGAAGTCATCAAACATTCATTAGATTAACTGCGAGTCTGTCTCATGTGAAGAATCTTTTGGGCGAACTATTCCTCCACTCGACTACCTCTCCATATATTGATTGCCATACGACTGGGTATCGCAGTATTTCTCTAATTCTGTGATAATTATCGACGTCTCCAATACCTGTCACCGATTGAACAGTTTGTTCCAAAAGAGATAATTACCTTCTCTTTTGTTATTCCATATTATTTATGAGTCGTTAAAAGTTTTACTAATTTTAATCAAAGTATTCTCTGATGTGATATCAAGTGATAATCAATATATTGTCTCTTTTATTGAGAATCATATTAATTAGAAACCAATACTTAATTTGTCTGAAAATTCAATTGTCTTTCAATGAAATGATTGAATTAATTCATTTGATGACAATTAGTGTGTCGGCTCTCATTTTTATGCTATTGAATCAAAAATTAGTGCAACTCTTCAAACCAAAAACCATTGAAGAAAATGAATACAAATGTTGGAAATGGAATAATATATTGACTTCTCTTTTCCATTCGTTTGTCATCGGATTTGGAGTACTTAATGTGTGAGTCTTTACTACCATTTCTTTCCATCTTTTTATTCATCTCTTTGAAAGATATCGGTATTAAAATATGAGCTGTCAATTTGAGCTATCAATTTGAGCTAGCTCATCTATCGATTCAAACTTTCCAATTATATCTTTCGAGAAATATAAATCAAGTTCATTTAATTTCTGAATGTTCAGTAAGAATTGACTTGAAATCTAGTCTTATATTTTTAGAATTTTTATAACAGAATATTCAGCGATTTTTATTATAATTCAATTTGTGATTCATCGAGTTATAATAATTTTAATCAAAAGTTTTTTTGAAAATGATTAAGTTTAATTTATTTAAAACGATTTAATAGAAATTTTGGGTTTGATTTGATTGCAGAGTACTATTTGAGCGTTTGGTGACAATAGATATGGTCAAAACCCAGTCGACTGTAGGCAACGCTTTCATATGCGTATCGACCGGTTATTTTGTGTATGACCTGATCCTATCGGTGACAAACCTTCAATATCCGGGAAGAATTGAGATAATAGTTCACCATTTGATAACTTTGTGCTGTCTTTTGGTGTCCCTCTGGCAGCAAAGATTCCTCTCCTATTGTGTTGTGGGACTCACTGTCGAAATCTCTTCATTTTTTATTCACGTGAGAGAACTGTTGACACTATCGGGAGTCTCAAAGTTATCCAAAGTCTATGCCTTCAATACTTTGATAACAGTTTGTGAGTCATTAAAATCATTTATAAGTATTTAAGAAATAATTTAATTAGTTTTGGCTTTTAGTGACTTTAGTTATGTTCCGATTCTTGCCTTTGAGTTGGATATCGTTTGGATTATATCGAGACCGACAACACATCGACTGCGCCCTTATTTTGATGGCAGTTGTGTTTCTTGCGATCATTTATTCGGTGTCTTCTGTTCTGCTCTATAGAGTGATTACCACTGATTACGACTTCAATCTGTCACTCGATTTAATGCAATTGATTGGAATAAATACGACTAAACTCCAGTGCAAGTGCTCATCAAAGTTGAGGAAAATTTTGTAATCATTTCTTAATATATAAGATATAAGAGTGTCTGAAATCAGGGATTTGCAAAGGATTTCCTTTTTATAGAATTGATGACAAAAATAAGCTGTCATTTGATTGTCATTTGATGTCTAAAACTATTTTTATTCACAACTTAGCCATTGATCGGTCAAACTGTTGGCCTTTTAAGCACTCATACAATTTGATGACAAAATCAAATCCCTTTAACTGCAAATTGTGTGACTCTTCTCCTCACCCAATGCTTTGCTTATCTCTGATTTGAAATACAATAAGAATTGTTATAAATCTGTTAAACTTTACTTAAAGTCAATAAATTATTTTCACAATCAATGGATAAAAAAAATCTTTTCGTCAATTATTCAAATGGTTCGTGACTTTTGCTCAAACCTGACCGCACCCGCTCTGTGCCCAACATTTCATCATAAAAAGAGATATCCACGATATCTGACATTTTGAGAATTCTTGTGATTTTTTTTATATAGAAATTGAAACCAAAATAATGACAAATTGATTGCTTCGTATTCCTATTGTCTGTTCCCAAACGATCGCAAAACAATTGAGAGGTTTATAGAATTGATTCAACCAAATATCGATTTTGAAATTGTTTTTGTCATAATGACCTTGGTTATCTCTCTCAAACATATAAGATCATTATGTTTGACATTTGAACGATTCCATGACCTATTCTTTCATAGATTTAAACTAATTTTAGTGTAAATTAAGCAAAAAAGAGGTGTTACACTTTCATTATACACTTTCATAGTTTTTCTCTTTTATGTCATATATTTTGATCGAAGACTAAATCATTTCAATCAAAACAAAATTATTTGCGATTTTTCGCTCAATTTCTTTAACTATTTATAAATCGATTTTCGCATAAAATTGATTGAAAGCTGCGATTTGTCCAACCATTCAATGATTCAAATATGCAATTATGGAACCACACAGATATGCAACTATGGAACTAGGTCACATTATTGGTCACATTAACCAACATAATAATCAAGATCATTATTGGAGTTATAAATTTTTAATGCATTTATCAAATATCCATTAAAAGGCAAATAAACTTTTATTCTAAAAAAATGATCATGCTACAATTGGCTACAATTGGCTACAATTGGCTCTATTTTATATTTAAATTAATTCGAATCACAGATAAGTTTTGTATTAAAGTTTTTAATTCAATTAATATAATCCGAATTTGAGGTAAAATGCTTTTCAAATACAATAAAATCCGATTTTTGTCAATAATTTAAACAATTTTCTTAAAATGTGAATAAAAATCAAATAATAACTTATGTCTCAGTTTTTGTGTTAATTGAAGTCTGGTTTTCAGGGTTTTCGAGAGATTTAAATAATTTGAGGTTTTCTTCATATGTATTGACTCTTGAATTGTATCGAATCCTCTGATATTCGATTCCATTGTCTTTCCATTTGTCGTTCATTCGGTTTAATGTAAATAAAGTGTATTTATATTGAAGTGAATGCAAAAGAAAACCACAAAAAACTAAATAAACACAAATCATAACAATCCTCGCATTCGACACTTTTTTAATGTTTTTAAAACCATAATATCTGTTGTCATCACTATATCTGTAGTGTCTATACCTCCGACTGAAGATGTCTTCGTATTGACGGTCTCTGATGTGGTCATAATAACCGCTGAAGTCTTCCGTCGATTTATAAGACTTTTGTTTGGAATTTGTTTTAGAGTTTGAGTACTTTTGGTATCCATTTGTCTCAACATTTGTCCAAATATTTTGATGAATGGAGTGATCGTAAGCGAATCTCTTCTCATCTTTTATCAGACAATTATAGGCTCTGTTTATGTCTTGGATTTTAATTTTATTCAATTCTTGTAATTTGGGATCAGTTGACAACTGATTCAAATCCGGATGAAATTGTTTGCAAAGCCTGATATAAGCCAAACGGATGGCCTTTTTATCACTTTTTTCATCGATTCCTAATATTTGGTAATAATTTTGTGTTAATCTAAAGACAAATATATTTTTGTTTCAAATATTTTTTAAATTTTGTCATTTATTTTGACTTACATTTGATTTGATATAAATATATTTCTTAAGGAAAACGAATAAAAATTTTTGTAAAATATATTTGTTTTTGAAAATAAATTTTTATTATTTAATGTTTTTATTTGCATTTTAATTGTATTTACAGTCAATTAATTTAAATCAAAATAATGTCTGACTTTCACAACATCTCATTGTTTTTGACATTAGAGTTGATAACAACTTCTCGATACCAGATGTCACGACACTATTCAAATACAATCTCAAGAATATTCTGTCACTTATTCTAAAGACTGAAATATATTTTTAATTAATTCTATATTTTCAGTAAATGTTTGAAATTAATTCAAATATAAATTGAATTAATTCAGAGAATATTACTTCTAATAAAAAATACTGTTCATTTCTAAAATGATTGAACATGTTCCTTTTTGGAAGATAATCAATGTGAAATCAATGTGCAAGGTCATTACTACTGATAAATGATAGACAAGAATTTATCCCAAATATAAGAGTATAACCAGTGTAGTTTTGTATAACTAGTGCACAATATATGACTAAATGATTAAAATGAGTGAAAGCAATAAAATGTATTAATAACAAATCAAAACATGTTTTGAATAAAACTCAAATCTTTGGTAAAATCGTTAATAAATGAAAACTTAATTTTGTTTTAAAAGAAAAACTAAAAAATAAAATTTGAATCAAATCGGAGTATAATTTCCGATCGGTTTATAAAAGAGATTTCCGGTTCTGATCCGTCGAAATAGTTCTGACGCCAAAAGTTTTCGCTCTTTTTTGGCGTTTTTAATGATACCGTGATTTTCAATGGCGCGACGGGACAGGTATGGTATCACTTCCTCTACCGGACCGTAAGGAACATACTTATAGACTGAATAACCGGATTGTCCTAAAAATGACATAAATTTAATTTAATTTTAATGAAAAAAATATTAATTGTATTTAACAAATACCTAAAGAAAAGCTGATTTGATCACACATTCCATACAACTGTCCAAAACAAATCACTTTATGGTGAGGTCTTATTCCCAGTGCTTTCATTCTGTGCAAAGTATTTCGAGTATAAGAAAAACAAAAATTTTAAACTAATGTCAGACCTTTGGAGTGTAAATCGGACGGTGTCTTCATTATGTGTGGCGAACATTATTGCTATCTTTTTCTCATCGATTCCCGTTTCGATGATTTTTCGCATAAAAAACTCCAGATTTTTGTGATACATAGCAGTCGTCAAATCATAGCTTTCATTAATTGGGTCCTCATAGCCAACGAGTCGCGCCCTTTCCCTCTCCTGTTCCATATACGCCCCTCTGACCAGTTTGGCCCCGAAGAAGAAGTTCTGTCTGAGAGCCAGTTCCAGATCGACGACACACGAATCGTTTGCAGACTTTTTTTTTCAAAAAAGTCATTTATTTTGAATTGTTTTGAATTGAAATACCTTTAAATAGCACTGATATGTGTTGAAGATTATAGCCTTTTCTTTGTTGTATTTTCGCATCAATTCCATAGTTATTCTGTTGATCGCCGGCTGGAAGTATGTCTGTTCGGCATCAATCAGAACCCTTACGTCTCTGTCTTTAGCCTTTTGGGCGATAGTATGAACTCTTCTCATCATATTTCGAAACATCTCTTCCTCTTCTGAAGTGAGCGCCCGAATGATTGGTTCGATTTGTCCAGTGGTCAGATTCGGTACTTTGAAGATATCGCTAATCAGGTGCTGCATATCTATGAGTCCGTTCCACGAGAAGAGATTCATTAGCCCTCTCTTGTCGTAATCCATTTGTTTGAACCAATTTTGGACCTCTTCGTTGTCGGTCTTTATTCGATATCTTTGGTCCAAATGTTTTTGGAACTGTTCGGGCGATACGTTTCCAGAAATCATTGTTTGAATTCCTGTTATTTCTGTGAAATATTTTCGGGTTCTGGCGATCACTTCCGACAACTGCGACAATAGAACTGTTTTCAAGAATTTTAATCAATTCTATAAATGAATGAAATTTCAATTATTATAGTCGAGGACATACCCGGACGACCTAAAGCTGTCAGTTTAATGGCAGCAAATCCAGTGCCGTGAGTGGCGCCGGCGACGGCATCAATACATTTCAAGAAAGTGGTCATATTTTTCTCACAATTGGCTTCATTCAGATAAAAGTAAGTTCGAGCCACGGGTCGGAACTTTCGGCGGTCAGCGAACGCTTTTTGCACAGAATAATGTTTGAGTGGATCTGAAAACCATTTTTCAAATTAAATTATGATAAAGAAATCGATTAAAAGTTAATCATTTTTACCCAAATTTGTTTCGTCACTACTTTTCTTTGTAAGTGATTCCAAATCACAAGAACTGAATTCAAATAAAAAAATTAAAAAAATTTCAGTGAAAAGAAAAAATCATTTTTACGCCATTTCTATGTCAACGGCTTCTTCTTCTGTAATGTCTTCTTCAGCGCTATAGTCGAGAATGGATTTGACGCCAAAAGATCTCAAGTGATCCAAAGTCGGACGGATTGAGACCTCGTCTTCTCCGGCGACAAATTGTCCATAAAATGTGGTTTTCATTAACCATTTAAAGAGATTCTGTCCCAAAAACCTTCGCCCAAAACGTATTAACTGTCATTTGATTCAAACAAATGTTATATCAATGGAATTGATAAATGAAAATAAAGAAGCAAGGTCACCTAATCACTACAATCGTTTATTATAAACACATGCAATAAAGTGATGGCACATCTGTGTGAAAGAATTTACTGGCCTTCACTGGCCTCTACTAGGCTTTACTAGATCATTTATTCGATTTTTCACTTATATTCTCATAATTTGTATCTATTTATAGAGCAATCAATCGGTGGTCAGACCTTACCTTTGAGTGATTATTGACGATCAGATCAAATGAGCACAACTTGAGGACCAGAAGAGCTCTTATCAATTCAAATGTGGTCTTACTTTTGAAGGCTTCTCTCGTGTTATCAAAATTCAGATCTAAATCGGAATTGGTTTTGATTTGAGGTCCTGTCGTCTGACCGCAAGTGTCGGTCGTTTGAGACGATATATCACGTCTTTGAGAGTCATTTGGGATCGGATTTGCATTTATTCTTACGATTCTATAAAAACAGATCCGATTCTTCACAAATATACGGATATTTTGAGCCATTATTTGAAGGAAACAAATAAACTAATGACAAAAATATTCATAATCTAATAAAAGTTTGCAAAAATTGTTAATATTTTGTCAATATTTAACTGAAATTAAATGAATTTTAAGAAATATTTTTATGAATTGGTGTCACTCTTAGATCTATAGACTCTATAGAGTGACGAATTGATGAACAGCTGTACTGACATTCAATAACATTAGGCAATACATAAACAACTCATTTAGAGGGCGCTATGAAAGGGGCGGTTCTTCGCAAGAATTTTCCGATTTTATCGGATTCTTGCGAATCATTTCAATGATATTTTTTAATCAATTATCGATTATTTTATTTTATGAATAAATAATGATTAATATTAATGAAAAATAAAATAATTTATTACTAATTATTAAATATAAAGTGATTTCACATTAAAATAGTCGAACGAAATGCAAAACATTTCTCGAATTATTTCAATTAATTTATTTTTATATTAATTTTATTTATATTTGATTTCGATTTGACTTTCCTTCAATTAATCTAATGCGAATGTTCTAGGTCGAAGGATAGGTCGAAGGATAGTTGGTTACTTATAATTATGTCCCCATTTTCCAAGTTTTTCTTGAAATGAAATAAAAGATGAGTTTTCCCAAGGTAGTTTTCTAGAGGCCAATAAAGTCTCGCCCTAAAGCTTATAGTTTAATTGATCTTGAACAATTTTATTTTTCAATTAAATTTTTTCATTTATTCAATGATTAAAATTATTTGTTTCCAAACAAATTATCGATTCTGAGTAATAAGTTGTGAGAAAATTATCTCAAAGTCTGTCAAAACTTGGGGTAAAACCCACAACGAAAATATATGCCACAAAAACTCCGCTATCGAAAAAAAATTAGAAATTATTGCAATTTTTAAGAATTTGAAACAAATGATTTTGACTCAAAAAATAATGAGTTTAAGTTCATAAAAGGGGCAAAGGATGGGTTAAATTGAAAGTTTCAAAAAGTGACATGTTCACAAAATAATGAAAGTTTCATTCTTCGTATCTCAAGTCAAAACCATTACCAGGTATTCAAATCAATCCCTAAACTTATGGCTCAGAAGAAATCATTTCTTACTATTATTCAGAAGATTTAAAAAAAGTCAATCATTTAATGCTTTTATTTAAATAATTTTTTGTTTTACTATTTTTAGATTTAGATTTATTTTTATTAATTTATATATCTTTTATAAAACTCAGCTGTAATTAAAAATGACATTTTTTTCAAATGTTAAGTACATTCTGAGTATAAATAAAGATTCCATTCTAAGAGAAACAAGCTAGTAATTGGGCATTACTATGAAATTTCATTTGAACTTTTAGAATTTTTATTCTCTCTTTATTATCAATGAGACTGTTAATTAAAGTTAAAAAGTTCATTGATAATAAAGAAAATTCCTGTGAAGGACCGTTTTTGGCTACCTGTCCCATTTGGGCCAAATGATTTGGCTCAGCCACAATATATTTTATGGATACCCTGTTCCTTCAGGCATAAGCCCATATAAATAGAAAGGATACCATCCCTTTCCCATAGAATTTGTATGGGACCAATCCTTTCTTTATTATCAATCACTTGGGTGGGAAGGGGGGGTCATTTTTGGTGATTTTTGGTGATTTTTGGTCACATTTTTTTGGGGGAAGAAGGAGGCTAAACTTTACCATTTCTATGTATTTAATTTTAGCAAATTCAATTAAAAAATGAAAATTTGTTTCAAGGAAATACTATATAAGTAGTTATCAAATGTGGTGTCAATTCTTTTTGATTAAAAATTAATGGATTTTCTCATAATTTAAAAAAAATTGAAGATTTTTGTCAAAAATTTTATTTCATAGAAAATTAAAATAAATTTTGAAAAAACATTAATAAAAATATTTTAAAAGTTAATAACGAAAATAGATATCAATTATAAGGAATGGGTTATAATTTATGTTTAGTGCGAATGAGAGGGTCTCCCGCTTCATATTTAACACCATTTGATACCGAATGGTGTGTTTGGGAACTAACTATACTTTCGGTGTCGGACTCTTTGGGCGTAAAGTTTTTAATGGTTAGTTCCGGTGAGATGTCTATCGTATCGATGGGGACGAGCCATGAAAACAAGAGCGACAGGAAGTGCTCGACTACTGCTAATACTATGAAGAGTGCGCCCGAAATAGTGCCGCACTGCCAGAACTTATTCAATCTGTGGCCCAAATGGTCGACCGGGTCTTTGATGACTGAGTCGTAAACCCTTTGAGTTCTCTTTGCAATGTCTTCCCACTGATAGTAACTCTTAACTCTTTTGTGTGCCTCAAAGGGTGAGATCACATTTCCGGCACTCCTATCGGCTAACGCTCTCTCGAGTCCCTCTAAAAGACCTTTGACTGAGGGTTCGGTTAACCAAATCATTTGAGACGGAAGTACTTCAGGTATTCCTCCGACTTTAGTGCTGACGACTTGCAGACCACAAGCGGCCGCTTCAACGATAGCCATACAGAAGGCCTCAGTCAGGGAGGCGTTGAGGAAGAGGTCCCCCTGGACTAACACATCCCTCACATCGTCGTGTTTTATGGCACCCAAAAGAGTTACCCTATCCTGCAATTGATGTCTTTCCACCACTTCTTCGATGACTATCCTTTTGGGTCCGTCGCCACCGATTATGAATCGAATGTTATTATATTTACTGCAAATCTGAGGTATGACTCCCGCCAATAGATCGACGCCTTTTCTATAGACGAGACGACTGACCACTACTATCGTTACTACCATTTCATAAAAACAAATCAATTTTTTGGAAATAATTATTGAAATACTGACTAAAGTCTGACTCCTTTTTGTCTGCGGACGGCATAAATATATCGGTGTCGACAGCGTTCGGGATCACAGATATTCTGTTTGGTTCGACACCCGCTCTGAGGGCTGTATTTTCTTTACTAAAACACATAAAAATCAATTAAAACAAAGAAAGAGAGACAAAGAGAGGACAGACCCGGTGTGGGAAACACATATAACTCGATTACAAATCGCTAAAAGCATTTCTAATAACTTATTAGTGATTATAGCACTGGAATCGGCGAATCCAAAGAGGGAGTGGTCTGTGAATACTGTCTTCAAGTGGAGTGTCTTTGCGTGAAACATAACCTCATGAGCCAAAGCACTGAATGCTGAGTGTCCGTGAACTATGTCTATCCGTTCCCTAATCAATATGTATCGGACCAAAGGAAAGGTCGTGAATAGAGTCGGAAGAGTGCACTGGTTATAGACCACCCAAACCGGAAGGTAATACACTTTGAGACCATTTGTCATATATCTGACTCCTGTCCGATCATTATATGCGTGACTAATGATAATGACTTTGTGTCCCAATTGTATCAGACATTCAGACAACTGATAGATATGACTCTCGACTCCTCCCGTATTTGGATAAAAGAAATCAGAGGCCATACTATCGACAAATATTACATACAATTAATTGTGATTACATTCAAACACTTCATTTCATACCATATTCTGTGCATTTTTGGGGATAAATTGGGGACAGACTTAACGATTAGATTCTCATTTGATTTGATTTAATAATAAAATTAAGAAAAACTCAAAATAAATGTTATTTTGATTTTGATTTTGAAAACCAAAACATTAAATGAAAACAATATTTATTCACAAATACCGTAACATAAATATCATATTAAATGTAATATAAATGTAATTATTCTGTGCTTTCATTCGTTCCGAATGTTATTTAAATCAATTGAAACCATTTTAATAGTCATTTTTCGGCACAAATTTTCACATAATTGAGTATTTGTCAATTTGTCAATTTGTCAATTTGTCCATGATTCTTTATGGATGCCAAGCTGAAAGCTGAACCCAAAAATCAAGAAGATATTCATATCATCATTATTCAATTCTTATTCTATTAAAATATGCTTGCTCAACAAGGTATTAAAATTCTCCACTTTACCAAATGAAATTATCAATAAGCAAGGTGAAATTAATGCTTAGCTCTCATGAAACGTGTCTTCAAAGTTTTTAATGCTTTTGTTCTATACCAGACCATGGTCAGTCAGGCACTATACCTGAGGAGGTTGAAAATTTCTATATAATATGTACATATACTTTATTGTTATTTGTTAGTATCTTGATAAAAGTTGAATTTTCTCATTCACACTGTCTATGACTCGTTTGTATGACTCAGTTGGGTATGAAATGACGTTGAAATGCAGGCATAAATTGAAATTAAGCATAGTGCCCAGGTGAGTTCTATACTATACTATAGTGCTGATCAAGGTCATTTCTATGCGCCTGGCTCTATATTGTAAGGTATAACTGGGTCCTTTTCGATACCCAAAATAAGTTCAAATCAATGCTCTAACATTTCATATCATCTCTCAATGAAATGATTGACCCAGTCAATGTGCCAGTCAATGTGCCAGTCGGTGAGCCAGTCAATGAGCCAGTCAATGAGCCAGTCATATCCCAGTCATATCCCAGTCATATTGCAGTCATATTTTTGATACTCGAGTAGAAACAGTAAATTAAATGATTTTTGTAAAAAGTTTACTAAAGACCTAAACATTGATCGAAACATTGAAAGGCTAATCAATTTTTGATTTTATTAATAATTAAATCAATTATTGCTTCAAATAATTGGCAAAATTTATGTGAAATGTAAATAAAAATCTGATAAATATTTTCATTATTTTCTTCTAAAAAGTTCTATAAAAGAAAGGATTTGTCGTTTGATTATTGATTATAACTCTACAGACAATCTATTTGTCGCTATTATTATATTTGATATGAAAAAAGTGTTTTACATATAAATTGAACGACTTTTATGTTCATTGAATAGAAAAGTGAATAAATTGATTAATTATAGTTCAGTTATAGATATGAATCATATGAGTAGAGTATACATTAGAGTCAGAAACGAAAATATTATGTGAAAGTTCATTAGAGTTCACTTTTCTCATTGAAAATCAGAGTAATGTCATTAATTGGTCATCAATTGGTCAAAATTATTGTCACTCATTGACTCAATTAGTTTTTCAAAAACAATTTATTCAGATTTCTATTCAATAAACATAAAAGTCGTCGAATAAACGCTTTTTTCATATCAAATACAATATTAAATATTTGAACACTTTTTGTAATTTTGTCTAAAATGTGTTAATTAGAGGTAATATCCGTAAAGTTGTGACAATCGTTAGTAATTCATATCTTTGTATTGAGTAAAGACTGAGACCTTATCCTTAAGCTGTTGACAGAACTGTAGTCCAACTGTGAACAGAACCAACGCCTCTGATAGCCAGGGGACTGATGTCTCTGCCTGTCCTCAAACAGTCATTAATCAAATTGAAATGAAATTGAATTAATACCTGAAATATATCGAACTTGAGTTGTCCGGAATGGTCTTTAATCATGTGATATACAGCACAAACCAATTTATGCGATTGAATGTAAAAACTGACCGCAAGATCGTTGGGAAGGGGCGGCTGAAGGGCTTTCTGTAATTCAATTTTAGTTAATATCATAAATAGATTGAGAATCAGACTCTCGGACCATATTTCTGCTGTTCTGAAGTTCTTCTATTGTCCGCTTCTTTGGAACGATAAGACTGTTTCGACCCCTTTGTAAACAACTCATTACGTTATTAATCATCTGAAGGACACAATAATCGATATATTTCTCCAAACGTTGCAAAAAAAAACTAATGCAAACCTCAATCACTTCCTGTGCCGAACGGAAATCAAATTTATTTTGATTTTCATCGAATCTTAGCGGAGGTGAAGACAAAACATGAAGTGCTGACATCAGATGATTGGAGGCGTCCTGTATCTGATCAACATATAAAATAGTGTAATAAACTGAAGGGAACGGCAATCGATGGCAAACCTGATGTAATTTCCACTGACAGTCGTTTTGAACAATTGTTCTCAGATTAGAGTTCAAGTGTTTATGCAAACGAAGGTTTATGTCCTTCACATCAATTGTCAAACAATTTATTAATGATTTTGATATAGAAATTGAGTTGACTTTGACTTACGGCATAACATATATTATCTGCTGAAAGGGTTGCACTTATCTTAATTTGATCCAAATGTGAGGTCGAGTTTAACTGAAATTTTTCAGTTTTAACCAATGATTCCAAACCTGGAATATGAACCGGAAATCTTCGACAACACTCCTGAAGAATATATTTGTTATTGAGAAACATTATAAGGTATTAATTCAATGGTATTACCAAGATTATTGAATGCAATTGAGTTAAGATAGTATTGACCTCTTGGTTGAGAAGCCATTCAAACTCGAGTTGCTATCAATCAATTATTTCTCAATTCAGTGACCATTCAATTGATTTCGATATTAAATAATCGATAAAAAGATGATATACTGACCAAAGCATTCAACTCTTCGTCCAAAACAACTTCCATTCAAATGATTAGATATCAGACTTTCAGACAAATTTCAATTATTTGTTATTAATTAAGTAAAATATATTAAAATAATCATTTAATTAAAAAAATCATTTAAAGGCGAATTAAATTCAATACAAATATTTTTATTGCATTTAATTTAAGCTAAAGATAAGAGCCATTCATAAACTCGTAGTTATTTTTGAGCCAAAAATCGATCCCCTTTTTGATGTCAATTCAAACGACAGGATATTAGAGGCTCTGAATTCAAAGCTCAACTCAACACAAATTATAGGCAAATCATTTAATTATTGAAGAATTTATGATTTTTTTTTATCCTTAAGAGAAAACTTAATTAAGGCTCAAATGAATCCATTTTTATATAATTAAATAATTTAAATCAAAATCAAATTTAAAAGAAACATAATTTAGTGAAAACTTGTCTTTAATTATTGAGACTTAATTGAAATATACGGCAAATTGTAATGATTTGAAGCATTCCTTTTGTAACATTCAGTCATCACTTTTGACAAAATATTTACCACTTTTGAACTCTTTGGCCGAAACCTCGTTATCGATCTCCAGTTCATTGGAACCGATGACAACACGATTTCCTTCAGAGATATCACTACTTCTCTTAAATATCTTTGAACTGCTCTGAAGACTGAATCAAACGAATAATAATTTTAGTCATTAACTGATTGTAAGTTAAAGTGATGTCTAATACCCCTTCCCTTCCAATGAATAAAGTTTTGCGAATAAGTCTTTAGTTCTTATGGTTAGGAAACCATCAGAAGTGAACTGTTTGTGCTTTTTGTAGGGTTTGTGCGTTCCGTATATCACTTTAAACACACGAATGTCTGACTGACTCTCAGATTGAGTCGAAGACTCACCCCTTGACTGAGTCGAGGACTGACCCCTTGACTGAGTCGAGGACTGACCCCATGAATGAGTCGATGATTGAGGCCATGACTGAGTCGACACAACTTTGGGCGAAGAGTGTCTGATCTGAGGTTCACTTCTCCTCTTTTGGCGTTTATTTCTCTTTTCTGGTGTTTTCATCAAAACGGGATCCGATTGTGTCATGTCTTCGACTGAAGAACGGCTTATCTTTGAATTGACTTCAATTCGATGTAAGACGTCATCAATGGTTCGTTTCAATGGAATCGCTTCCAATCCATACTTCGGGTCTTTTGTAGAAATCGGTGGTAAATATGAATCATTCAAATGATAATCAATTTACAAACCATTTGTCAAAACAAGTCTTTTAGCGCTTCTCAACATATTTGTAGTGTTTGTAGTGTTTGTAGTCATGACTACGATTTTAAACTCAAATATTACGTCAGAATATATATCACAACACAATATATCGTTAATAACTTATTCGTTAAACTTTTTTTCAGTTATAACTGACAGACAGTGACCGACAGTTAATCAAAAATAAATCAAAAAGTATTGTAATATTTTAATTAATTTCGAGGGAATTATTTTATTTTGAAAATTGTATTCTTCTAACTATAGATTAATCATTAATGAGGTCAAATTGAAACTTTCAATCTAAACTAATCTTTATCAAGCTGATTTTAATGTTTTGTCACTCTAATAGCACACTCTAATAGCCCAAGGGGGGAAAATAGGATAATTCTCCCCTGACTCGAAAAATTTTGAAAGTTCCCCCCCCCCCTGAGGTCGAGGCGAAAAATAGACAAAATGGCCGCCGCGCGAAGCGCGGCGGCCATTTTTCCGTCATTTTTTCGGTAATTTGGCCGAAAAAACTCGATTTGAACTAAATTTAAGACCATTTAAGCATAATTTAGTCGAAAAACATCGAATTTAGACCGAAAATAGCTCGAAAAGGGTCATTTTTCGTGTTTCAGACGCCATTTTGCTCCGCCATCTTGGGAATAGCTTTGGCAAGTTTTTAAAAATTCCCCCCTAATTCCCCCCTGAGGTCGAAGAAAAAGTTTCCCCTCCTAATTCCGCCCCTAAATCGGCTGACCTTGGTCATGTGTGCTCTAATACGGATGTAGATGCTATTACTGATAGTATATCATTTTTAACTCTTTTCTAAAATATAGGAAATTTTTGAAATACTTTTTGAAAAGTTTGAGAAAATGACAATTTTTTTTTGTAAAACAAACCAAACCTGATATGAATCGGACAAAAGTGGAACAAACAGTTGGAAAGGGAATCATATTTGAATGTAAACAAAATTGATTACAAAGATTATGAGTTTTAGATTAGATAACATTTGTTTCCAATTTTAGACATTTTTATATTTCTCTTCAGTTTTATTAGATTTTGAATAAAGTGTTTCTTTTTTTTGAAGCAAAATGAGTCGATTTAATAATATTTTAAATCCAATTGCTTTACAACAAATGGCAAGGAATTGGATAAATGAAGATTCACCAAGGTATCATTTGTAACATTCAATGGACATTCAATATATCTTTTCTTTACTAAAATTCATTTTATTTGAAGTTTTGATTTACAGGCGATTGTGGCCGAAGACAAAGAAGTGGCGGCAAAGATCCTCTGCAAAACTAATGGAGTTTTAGCCGGCATTCCATTCGCAAACTCCATATTCCAAGAATTGAATTGTTCTCCGAATTGGCTCTTCAAAGAGGGAGAGTTCTTAGAGGGTTCACCCACTTGTGAAGTGGCTTATGTCGGAGGAGAGGCGCGCAATATATTACTGGCAGAACGGGTTGTCTTAAATGTTTTATCTCGATGTTCAGGAGTGGCCACTCAGGCCCGACGGGTCAAACAGATGGTCGACAGAATCGGTTGGAAAGGAATGATTGCCGGCACCAGAAAAACAACCCCAGGATTCAGAGTCGTCGAGAAATACGGATTACTTATTGGAGGAGTGAAAACACATCGCTTTGATCTCTCGAATATGATTATGATTAAAGACAATCACATCGCTCTCAGCGGCGGTTCCATCACTAGAGCTATGAATGCCGTCAAAGCTGTCAATGATTTTGTCAGTAAAGTAGAGGTCGAGTGCAGAGACTTAAACGAAGCGAAAGAAGCGGCCGATTGTGGCGCAGATATCGTTATGTTAGACAACTTTACCCAAAATGAAATGCACGACACGTCTCGATATTTGAAGAAAAACTATCCGAGACTTCTCGTTGAGGTCAGCGGAGGTATAACACCTGAAGATGTGCTTAAGTTTGCCATACCTTCTATTGATATAATATCAATGAGTGCTTTAGTTCAGGGCTACCCTTCTGTTGACTTCTCAATGAAAGTCCTAAAACCCCAGACTTAAGAGATAGGAGTCATAGGACAGCACTAAATGTAGTAATCAATTGAGTCGTTAATTGAATTGATTGAACAGAACTGAGTTCTCATAATTAATTTAATTCAAATAATCGGGGAATCAATGGTTTAATTGATTGGAATTACAAATCAAAAGCTAAACAAAAAAATTCAAACGAATATTAAAATTACTTTTTCTGTCATTTTTGGAAACTTTCGTTTTTATAATAAAACTTCTTTTGGGATAACATTTGAATCAAATTTTTAGACAAAAGAAACCAAATTTCAAATGAATGGCGAAAACACTTCTAATTCAATAATATTTTGGATTTAATTTCAGTTCTAATCGGAGTCACATTTAGACGCCTTAACCAAAAAATAAAAAGGCATTAATTGTGTCATTAGATTAGATGTGTGTCCACTTCTTACCGGTATTGGTATTGAAAGTGGCGGCCAATGCGTTCTGAGCATTAGAACTGGCAATCAATTGAACCGGCATTTGGACCATACCTGGGCCTCCACTATGATTGGCTGCAGCCGAAGAGTGTGTCAAATGGTGAGCCGCATGCAGTTGCCCGACATGACCACCGGTGTGGTGACCGCCTGCCACTGCCTGACCAGTCGGTAACAGAACGAAGTTATGATTCAATTGGTAGGGACCCCCTTGGCTCTGGTGGTGACCAACGTTCGGATTTTGAGGGTTGTGTGCCGTCACGTTAGCGTACATTACCGTCTGCTGAGGGGTAGGAGTAGGCGGTTGATTAGGCTGATGATGATTGACGGGAGAGGGGGCCGGCCCGCCATGCATTGGAGTCGTTGGGGTCGCAGATTGTGGAGTGCTATGCCCTGAATGGGGACCACTGTTTGTCATGTGTTGGTGAGCCTGGGATACCAAGTGTTGCAGTTGTACTGCACTCACGGCTCCCGCTGTTCATCAAATTTATATTAATTTTAGTTTTGATTTTAAATGAAAGGATAACTCACTATAAATGTGTTGGAGTTGTGTCGGATCGTATTGGACGGCCTGAGGGACTCCCATTTGCATCGCCGAGTGTTGGGGCAAAACATTCATTCTCGGGGGGAATGGATACATGTGTTGATACATATGTTGTGGATGACCCTGTGCTGCAACCATTGTTGTTGTTTGTTGTGTCCCATAATTAACGGTCTGAGGAGTACCGATAGGAGCAGTCGCTAATACGGGATGACCCGTCACCTGCGCGGCCACGTGTGCCGACTGTGGTGTGAACTCATGTCTGACGCCGTGTGAGTACTGTTGCGGTCCTTTAGTCCTATAATTTCTCTGTTGATTTGGGTTCTGTTGTTGGAACGACGGCGCCATTGCCGCCACATTTGTCATCAAATATTGGTTATGAGCCAAAAGGGGTGTCAGTCCCGGAGTTAATACATTATATTGTGGAGGAATTTGCACTAAAGGATTCGCAAACCGCGCCTGAGATGCATGAGTTGCCGATTGCATTGACCCGACCTGAGACTGACTGTGGCCTTGACTCAGGCCATGAGGTCCCACATGAGTCAACTGACCACTAATAGGCACTGAAACTGTTGACGAAGGAGTTGAAGCCACTGAAGGAGGAGTGGCTGAAGTGGTCAAAGGCGTCATCGGAGAGCGTGGAGTAAACGTCTTTGCGTTCGGATTTAGTGTCGATTTCTTAGCGATTTCTGTTTCGGGAACTGAACCGGTCGGGGAGTGAGCACTAGCAGAGTCTATAGAGTCTCGACTGTCTCTTTGATCACTAGATTCGCGCACTTCTCTCAAGTCTTTGTCACCCAAAGAGTCTTCAGGCGATTGGGGGCCAACACTATCTTTCACTGGTATCGCATCGCCGGCACCGACCGGTGACTTACTCTTCGCACTAAAAGCACTGTTGGAGTGCTTTGTGTGACTCACTTGAGACTCACTTTTCTGACACATAATGTCTTTATCTTTATTTGTGTCCACATTTGAAGACAATTTGAATTCATTGCCAAACTTTTTCAAATCATTGATCGCTGTCGTAGACGATGACTCCTCTTTGCGTTTGTTCGTCGCATTCGGTCGTCGATTATCGTTACCCCCCCTCTGAGGGCCGCCAATTGTGTGTAACGGTTCCTCATTATCACCGGATTTATTATAACTCTGAGCCGAATGTGAATAAGATGTCTGTTCCTCGCGATAGCTCTGGTTTTGAGTTTTATGCGATGATTGGGTCTGATTAGAGCCAGTATTAAGATTCGAGGGCTGTCTGTAGTTACTGTTCCTTTGGAATGGAGGCGCAGTCGGCGCCGTATTAGAACCCATACCGCCACGAGAGGGCTGACGGGCTCCCGAATTGGATGCACCGCTATTGGGGCCGACATAGTTGTTAGAGTTGGGCGAAGAGTTGGCTTTTTTCATGCGATTGCGGTCCGGGAGACGGCTTTCATTTGTTGGTCTAACGACAGCGCTATACTTGTCCTCATCGTCGGCGTCTTCCTTCGCATACCGTTCTATCCTCGAGGGGTCGTTCTCTATCTGTTGCGCCAATTCTTGTGCCGTCTTTTGTTTCTCTTCATAGTCAGGTCCCTCTCCTTTCACTAACGGACAACTGTTATACAAAATCAGTTAAAATATGTTTAAAGTGATTAATGAGTGGTACATACGTATAGTCGGGAAGACTTGGATCATAAGTGCTCTTAACTTGGAACTTTGCTTCATTCATCTTAAACATATCGTCAGGACTCCAACCATTTTGAGCACTGACTCCATTGTGTTCATCGAGTGATAGTGAGTCGAGAGTGTCTTCACTGTCTCCATGTCCGCCATCCCATGGAACTAATTCTTTCATATCTTTGTTGGGATTCGTTTGTTTCGAATCTAAACGACTTATCTCTGCGTCGGTCAACACAGAGACAGGAGGGCCTCCAATTCAATACAAATTTTAATTAATCTTTGGCTCAAAATATGGATAATTGTGAAGAGAAGACAAGACAACACTTGAGACTAACAATACCTTTATTTGCAGCGAAATCTAAGTCGACATTAATTGCGTTGAGTTTAACCACGTCTTGGAATTTGAAGATAATTCTTTGCGAAACACTATTATTCGCCTCTAAACTCACCAACAGATTAGCTGTATTTGAACCGACAATTGGCGTATAATTGGTCTCTATTTTTGTCACATAATCGACCACTAATTCAAACTGAAGTCAAACATAATTTAGTATTAATTAAAATATAAGACAATGACTCACTTCAGGAGAAAAAGTACGTAAAACGCCCTCATATTTGGTCCCGTCTTTTGTCTGAATCTGAACAATACATCCGACCAAAGAAGTGGTGCAATGCATGAGCCGTGCGTTGAAGTAAACCCCTTCAGGAGTTCCCGGTCTGTCGTTATTAGACTTTTGTCTCATTTGTGACTTACTATTGACACAAATCCAAAATAATATTAATATAATTAAAATGAAGACAATGAGAGACAATACCTGTTGACCGACTGATAAGAGGGGTTGGGATGCGATCCAATCGCCGAACGAGTCTTTCCTCTGTTTTTTGAATTCATTTTCAATTTGTTTTATCAATGAATTGAAGAATATATTAAAAGTTTAACAGATTTTCAATTAATTTAAAACAAAATTATCGTTAAAAGAGTGAAACGATCGGAGATTTCATCAGTAAATGAGTTGAAAGGTTGCGGACAGTCCTCAGTAATACTCAATCGATAAATGAGTGACAAAACTGTCAAACGATTGAGAATTGAATCCCAAAATAATGGTGAAGGTACATTGACAATTGCAACATCAACAACAAATCAATTGATTAATTTGATAACAAATTGAGTTAATTGTAGTCAACTTAATGTTAATTGTGTTGACAATCGGTGTTGAGAAGCAGTGAATGTACTTTAAATGTAAGTCTTTTCAGCCTTTGATAACATGGCGTATGACTCGCATTACACACAGTATTGAGAGTATTATTATGAGACCATTGCTCGACACCACATAAGCCAATGGAGACTCACTTCCACTTTATTCACAAAGTCTTACACTTAGTGTAAAGAGTGCCTCAATTTGTGTTCACGACTATCACTAGTCTTTATAAATTAATTCATAATTTATATTAATTTTATTTACTTTTATTCAATAAAATTAAAAATAAATTTAATATTTTCTAAATTTGAATGATTTTGAGTCAATTAATTATTGCGAGTTGGGATGGCGTTAGTATTAGTCCACATTCAAAGGCTATTGACCTCAACTGAGTTCAGAGAAAAGACCGCATACCATGACAATAGCCAAGATCATCTCATTATCAAAATAATTAAGTTACAACTCATAGATTGCGCTTCTATTAGATTTATATTTCATTCATTAAAATTTAATAATTTAAAAAATCAATACCTTGCTCGAATAACATTTATTCAGTACATTGATTAAAAATGACAAATCACATGGATATCATTTATTCGAAATTTTAGTTTTTTTTTATTGTAAAGAAATAATTGATTTCAAAAATTATTGAACTATTTATTGATAAAATTGTTCTCAAATATAATAATTTAAACCAAATTCAAAAATTTATTCTTTTAATACATTTTTCGATTGATTCAACCAGATCAAAGTTTAAAGTCAAGAAATCAATCTTTTCTAGCTCAATAATCTTGCTGACTTGCTCATTTTGCCATTAATTTTGTTAAAACTGATGGAAAAATTGATGAAAAATGAATTGATTCTTGGTTTACATTTGATCAAAACAACAAATAATTTGATTTATAACTTAAGTTTGAAACTTGATAACAATTCTTGAGAAACAGGTTATTTACACCAATAATAATAATAATAATAACATTAATCAAGAATTAATTAAATGACTGAACAGTCAGTTAAATGACAATCAGTCTTAACATATGATTCGATAAAGATTTGAGAAATGGTGCGAAACATAAGACTTGAAGTGATTTTGTATTTTCTTATAATTCAAAGATAAAGAGATAACAATTAAATAGCATTTCTTCTGACAAACAAACTAACCGTTGGTTTGGCTCTAACCACAAGTTTAGCCTCATTTCAAACTCGAGAATAGTTTCAAAGAAGTGGTACTTTGTCTGAACTTTTCAATAAAAATAATATAATTCGTTGAATTCGAGTCCACTTGACTTGAAGAAGAGCCAACTGATAGCCTCGCCGTCGACTATCTCTGTTTGAGTCGATTTGTTTCGATGACCTGTAATTTAATTGCAAACAAATTGAGTAAAAGATTATCTAATTTATAGCCAAACCTTTGATAACAACGATATCGTCATTAAGTGTTGGCGATTGAAAAGTCAGAAGCAATTCATTGAGATTTCCCTTTTTAACGCTCAACGGTCTCTTGAGTTTGACGTGACAGTCCTTGTCCTTTGAAATTACCAAGGTTATTGAATCATCCACTGTGTCCTACAATATATTGATTACAGTTTAGAATTAATGATAGGCTAGAAATGGGAACTGACAAGAAGTATGGCGTCGTCCTGAGCCCTCTGATCCATAGGAGCTTCGCTGGCGATTCCCATTTTTGAAGTAAACTTCAGTTGACAATCAAGTTTAGGAGTTCGCACAGAATAATAGCCAGGGTCTAATCTTATGGGAATGGATGCACCAACGATGAAGAGGTCGTGATTCATAACTTGGAATTTAGTGCAAACAGTTTTGATAGGTTTGTTGCCACCGGCGCCCTGAGAGGCGTGGGCTAATGTCGTGGTTGTCGCGTAAGTGACCGGCTTATAGCGCCTGACAGTAAAGTATTCCGCTATAAATTAGGGGCAAAACACGTGTTTTAAACACAAAACCATAATATTTGACGGAATGTCATACGGGGTGCGCATCGCGGAGTAGTTTCTTGACTCAAGCCTTTAGAAATGGGCACAATCCCAGGTATAGCCAAGTTCATGAAGATTGCAATTTGCTCGTTTTTATTCATAAATGTATTCTCAATGGGAAGATATGATTCTTCGCCGCCTTCTTTGGGAACGGGATTTACTGTAGTTTGAGAGACGACTCGTGCGAACTCTTCACTCGACATCGTCAGGAATCGCAAGTTTTTCATTACATTACTGAATAAAATTCATTCAAATTTTATTAATGTTTGAGATATCACTTTAGATCAGGCATGGGCAAGGGGGTATCAGCCTAAAATCCCCCTGATTCGAAAAATTCTGAAACCCCCCCTGAGATCGAGGCAAAAAACTGGATTTAAACCAAATTAAGGACAATTTAAGCACAATTTAGTCGAAAAACATCGAATTTTGGCCTATTTTAGCTCGAAAATGGCCATTTTTTAGTTTTGGGCGCCATATTTGGTCCGCCATCTTGGAAAAGGCTTGGTAAATTTGGAAAAAATCCCCCTCTATATCCCTCCTAGGATCGAAGTAAAAAAACCCTCTTATATCCCCCCTGAATCGGCTGACCTTGCCCATGCCTGCTTTAGATATCACCTGAGATAAGATCTTACATATGACCTGAAATATGATCTTACATATGACCTTAAAATGAATTTGTCAATTTTCATTTAAAAACAATATACTAAACATTGTTTGGCTTATTCTAGGCCTTCAGCGTTTTGTACCTTGCTTAAAGAAAAATAAGTATTTTGATTATACCTGTCCTCTAATATGCCTCTGATGACAGTCATATCATTAGAGTTGGCGGACCTTCGCTTACATTCGTTTTGTGTCCATTGAATGACTGAAGTGAATAATGAAAACTCTGAATATAGGTTAAGATAACGCCGACCGACAATGAATTCCAGAGTTGATAACTGAATATTACTTTAAATTAAATGAATTAAAAGTTTTGTCTATTCTTTAAATGGTATGAATGTCTCACTTGAAAGACTTGTGAGTAATCACATGATATGTCTGTCTGTCGATTGTATTCATTGATTGGTATATCAATTGCTGGGAATTCAAAACAGTTGCGAACTCATAGACGGCACACGCACTGGAAGGGGTGATATTCTTCTCTATATATGTCAGACATTCCCTGAATTTTAATTAACACTCAGTTTAATTGAAATCTAGTCAACGCATACGTATATGAGTTTAAAATTAAGGCCAACAGACATTCCCTTATCTATCCTTGGCTATTTTACAATATATCGATAAAAATCATTTATAATCACAACATTTCCAATATTCTCTGGAGTGTGAAAAAATGTATTCAAGGAATTGCACTATGACCTTGCTTTATAGCAATGGTTAAAACAATTATTGAAATTCTGTAGAAATAATGAAATAATGATAAAATTTTGAAAACCTAAGCAAATGTGGTAACAGATATTTTTTAGCCGCATATGCCGTTAACATCGCATCTTCAACAGAGTTTAGATTCAAAGAGTCTATAATTAATTGAGATTTTTATATAAGTTATTGAAATTTGAGTGAAAGTCGTATACAGACCCGTATAGGCATATCGCAGAAGATTCTCGAAACCGATGGGCGCTATGTCTGGAATACGAATGACTTTACTCTTGTCGGCCATATCTCCGTAAAACATGGCCTCAAATACTTCAATCAATTGAAAGTCAAATGAGAATCAAATCGTGAAAAATAAGTTAAAGAGAGAAATTGACTGATGGACTGACCCGGAGATGTCATCGCCAGCAGAACTCTATGTCCGACATATTTTTTGGAGTGTTGTGGCGGACCCACAATGAATGTGACGTCAGTAAAGGACTTGTTCTGTAGAAGATTTGAAGCCCTGGACACTAAACGATCACATTCTCCGTTAATCTGTAATTCAATCGAAAGAAAATTTCAAGTTTTCATACTTTTGGTCAAAAAATGAATTTTTCGCGCTTTTCCTCTTTTGACAGAACTTTGATTATAGTTTTGAATATAGTTTTAAATAATTTCAGACGAAATTCAAATCAATTTAGAAATGATATGCACTTTGAATGACATTCAGAAACGACTCATTCATTTGCGAGCATTAGTTTCGCCTTAATATCGATTTACTCGAAACTCATCCCGAATTAAATCAGATAAAAGTTATGACAAATTTTAATGCAATGAATGTTTATAACGACGACTCGCATGGCTTACCATTAGAGCCAATCAAAAGAGTCTATGAAAGCGACTCTTCACTGGAATTCATTACTCATTTGATTTATGAATCGAAAGAATCCTTCGATTCAACCAAATGTTAATTATCTGATCGGAAACCGAATAATAATTTGTATGAATTATTTGTGAACAAAGTCTTTATCGATTGCTAATTGATTTCGATATCTATAAAACAATTATCAGTTGTTCAGAGAAATCAAAGATTCAAATAATACATTCATTGAATTTTTAATTGTGATCTAAATATTAAATTCAAAATAAATTCAAACTAAAAAATTAAAAGTCAAGTCATTTGTAGTGAAAAAGTTTTGCTTAAATTTATAAAATCACTGAAAATCACTTCAAACGGATTGAATGGATTGAATGGATTGATTCAATTGATTCTTTGCTTACAGTTGAGACAATTGAGAGAAGATATGTTAACCTTTTTTTTGCTTCGAATCAATTCTATCGCTAATGTTGTGATAAATTCTAATAAATTTGATTTCTGTTAATCATTTGTAATCTAAATATTATTATCTCTTCCATTAAAAAAGAAATCAATTAAATGAACGATAATTATTAATTAATAAACAACGATTGTTCACAATAATTAATATTTGTATTGGATATAAATTAATAGAATAAGATTAATAAAAGATCAATTCTTACCAATCTTTGAAAGTCTATTTCAGACTTAATGATTGTGTGTTGACTGACCCCTTGAGAGGTCGGATTTTGTTGACCACCCGCTCCCGAAGACATGTTTTCAGATTTAATGGAATGTTCTTCAGATGAAAGTCAACGAAACAATAATAAAATGACTTAAAGAATATGTTTCATACATTTGTTTCATTACTAAAACACTTATTCGAAAGTTGTTTGCAAAGAGTCAGTCATTAATTGAGTTCAACCAAACTTTGAGTAGAGAATCGAAATGAGAGTATATTTTGTTTGAGTCTACTGTCGGAAAGTCGGGTCAATTCAGGACAAACCAAAACAATTTAGTGATGGAAGAGTCTATTCTTGTTATGTGAGCCCTTTTTGTGTATTTTATTCGTTATTATATCTAATGTCTGACACATATTAGTGTCGTATATATGTTCAGCCTTTTTGCGAAGATGTCCGGTGCGATGAGTTGGGTGGGGTCGCAATCAATGAGCTTTATCGTTTAGTGCTTTAAATTGTTGTTTCGCTTTAATGAACACGTGCTAATACGTGGTGTGCATGAGTTTAGTGCACAGACTAACACTTTCGGTAACCAACAACAAACTTATGGTCTGATTATTGTGAACATCATTTCCCAAATTCAATACGACTTTATGTACTTTTAGTAATTATAGGGAATAATAGTGACCTGAAAATTGTCAAACACTCAGGAAATTATTAAAAGGATCACATGACCAATTCAAGTAAACAAGTATATTAGTCTTACAAAATTGAAACAAGCAAAACAAATTGTATTAATTTATAGATTATTCATTGAGATATAAAGAATTTGATGTGAGGTCTAATCATAGAAAACTTTCCATTAATCGAAAAAAGTTTTAATCGTTTGAATACTTTTGGTTTAATAATTTTAAATATTAGATAAAATCTAAAATCGTATGAAACTATTGATATGTTATTTATAATCTTTGTTTCCCTTTAATTTTACCACTCCTTAGCAACTCAATGATTACTCCAATGATAATTCAATTGCATTAGGGTTTGCAAGATTCTTTAAAATGTTCAATATTTAACAAGGATATTACACTTTATCACGCATAGAAAAAGACACTTTCTAATATTAGTTTTTAATGTAAAAGCAGTAAATCTTTCATAGATTTCATTTATTTTGATTTTATTTTAATTTTTATTCCATATAAAAAGAACCTTGCTCATCACTGATTAACCTTTTCATTGTATTTATTACTGAAATTATTTCTGATTCACAAAGTATTGAATGAGTGAATAAAAAGCGATTTAATTGATTAGATTTGAATTTGATTTCAAAAAGTGAAATTTGATAAACTATTTTGAAATGAGTTCAACAGAATTCGTGATCAATGAAAAGGGAACTCAACTGATCCCTCGGGAAGACGTTTGTAGTGCTCTTTCGGTTCAAACAATTGGGAGTCATTTCGCTCCAAATTCTTATCGAAATTTGTTTGAATCAATTAATTTCCAGATTTCAGAAAATCATTACAAATTGAAGAGAGATATACACAAAAGTATTACTTATGAAGACATCACTAATACTTCAACCGATCAACAAATCGTTTATAATTCATATTCAGTTGAGAGCTATTGTGAAAATGTTTCGGATTCTCTCAAAATAATATCTTTAATCGATGACAAACTATTGCCTAAACTTCAAACTAAACTTAAAATCAAAGTATTTCTCAACCAATTCATTGATCGACAGCTTTTGGAGTGTGAAAAATGTGACCAAATTATTGATGAGATTTTGAAAGAGTTTGAAATTGAATACATTTTAACGCTTAAAGTTTCAATCATTGATTATCTGTTAAAAAGCGAAAAATTCAATTATTATATGAAATTCAGTGAAAAATATTTCATTGATAACATTCACACGAATTCATTGAATGAAATTAAACGAAATAATATGTCTTTTAATTATACTTTCGATCAAACAATTGTAGAGATTATACGGATTTGGAATAACAAGTATAGAAATATTGATATTTTTGAATTTGATTGCTCTCAATGTTTGACTGCAAATCAATTTAAATCATTGATTACACAAAACTCACAGAAAATGAATTTCAAACTCAAATATGAGTGGATTTCTGATTGTAATCAAGTTTTACTTAATATGTGTTTGAATTTAATTAATTACGATTCCATTCAAAACATAAGACTTTTTAATACAATCGCTTCTCTTATGTCAAAACTATTGCGAGAATTAATATTAAATAATTTGGAGAATTGGATAAATATTTTGAATGAATGTATTAAAAGAGATAAACCACTTTTTAAAATCGACATTAAATGTAGATCGAGAGGTAAACCCTATTTCGTGCCGACAATCAATGAATGGGAAAAAATATTTACTTTTCCTTTACTTCAAATACTGGAGTATAGCCAAGACTTGGATAGAGTCGAGAATAATCTGATTTTAGTCAAAAATGAAATTTTTTTTGAAAAGTTTCTTTTCAGGGTTGAGTTTAATGATCGAATTGTGCAAGATTACAATCATCAAATCTTATCTATTTTCAATAAAATAGATGTCAATCGCATTATAGAGGAATATGAGCTTGCTTATACACAAAAAGTTACCACAATTATCAATGAGTTTGAAAATTTCGATAACGAAACCGAATCCATCGAAAAATTGATTGAAAAATGCGATCAAATTATTTTGGAATCAGTTATTGATAGCAATGAAAGAGTTTTCGGTATTTTTCAGATAAATTTTGAAGATTTTAAAACTCATATAAAAGTATTGATTGAATCAAAACTAAAAAACCGAATCGAAAAACATTTGTTTGAATTTTTGTGTTCAGCCAAACATATTTGCAAAACGTTTAGCAAAATTGAACAAGATCTTTTGAAATCATCAAACTCTAGCTTTGATATAATGAATAATTTCAAGAAAATAAAAAGTTTTAAATCAAAAATTAATTTAATGGTATTTGACATTAACTTTATTGAAGATAATTGGAATTTGATTGTCGAAAATGGATCCAAACTAATGATTATCAGTGAATCAGATTTTGAATTAATGCATAAATTGTATTATTGGCCAAAAAATATTGAAACACTTTTCAATAAATTTATTAAACGGATTGAAACTGAAAGGTATCAGTTTGTGACTACACTTGGGTCCAGAATTATTACTCTCAATAACAAAATCAGAGATTTTCAAAATGTTTTGCTAAGTTTTGAGAAGAAAAGGATTTCATCGCCTTTTGAGTGCATTTCCGATAATTGTGAAGAACTGAATGATCTGAAAAATAGAGTCAATTACTTCTACGAAGAATTTAAAGATATAAACCTTCAACAAGAAGAGCTTCAATTGACTAAATCTGATTTTCCGATTCTTACACAATTGGAAGAAAGAAGAAATCGTTTGGATTACATTTGGAGGACAGCCTCACTCTTTCAACAAACGGAAGCTGAATGTATGTCCAAACCTTTCTATTCTGTTAATATAGAAGAAGTGAGGCTTACGATCGAAAAATTATTGGAAAATTGCGATCAAATTAATATTAGAAGCGATGATATGTTGGATAATATAAAAAGTCTGCAAAAGAATATTAAATCTTTTAAAGACTATTACATACCGTTAGTTGAAGTGCTGGCGAGTCCTATCCTAAGAGAAAGGCATTGGATTAAAATCGATGAAATAATTGGCCAAAAGGTATCACCAAAGACGAGCCTAACATTAGCCGAAGTCATTTCGATAAGTCATCCAAAACTATACATCAAACAAATTACAAGTTTAGGTAAAATCGCGCGAAAAGAATATGAATTAGAAATACTTTTAGAGAAGATGAAGGAGGAGTGGGTCGATGACTGGCCTTTGGATGCCCTCGAAATTGTGGCAAATAAATTACTTGAAGTCGAATCAATTGACTCCGACCTCAAACAAAAGTGCGCCAAAGCTTTCAAATATATTTATTTGGACTCAAAATCATTGTCAGAAGAAATGATAGGCGAAAGAGAGAGTTGTCGACCAAAGTTTTATGTGACCCCTCCCTCATTCATTGAGGTAATATTGATTTTTAAGAAAATTCTTAAAACTAAGCAAGATGAAATTTGTCGAAAACAAAATAAATTTTTGAAATCAATCGAAAAATTGGATTCTGTTTTGAAGAAACTGAAATCAATACGAAATCAAATGATAAATGACTTCCAACCGATTCTTATGAGTTCTTTCATAGAAACTGAAAACCTTATGATTGGAATCGAGAAGAAAACCCTTCAGATTGAGATCGAAAAGGAGATCATAGCTACTGATGAGGCCATAGCTGTTAGATCTGCTGCCTGTGCGCAACAAATGAAAGACGAATGCCATAAAGAGTTGTCTGAAGCCATTCCCACCATTAAGAATGCAATCAATGCCTTAAATACGTTAAGACCAGAGGATATAACTATATTGCGGTCAATGAAGTGTCCGCCAAAAGGTGTAAAAACAGTTTTGGAAGTCGTTTGCATTTTGAATGGCTTTAAACCCGAACGAAAATTTGACCAAAAGGTCAGTTATATTGTCGATGACTACTGGAGTGCTTCCCTAAGAATGTTAAGTGATGTCAGATTTCTCGACAAACTTAAGAACTTTGACAGAAATAGAATCGATCGGAAGTCCATTGAAATTGTTCGACAAAAATATATACATTCAGAGTATTTCGAGCCCTCGTCTCTTACACGAGTGTCCAACGCCTGCGAAGGTTTGGCAAAATGGGTGAAAGCTATCGATATTTATGACAGACTTATAAATGTTATTAAACCCAAACGAATGAAATTGTCTGAAGCGGAAAATCAATTGATGCAAGTCTTACAGACTTTAGACACCAAGAAAAACAAATTGAGAGAAACCACTGATTTCTTACAGCAATTGAAGGATGAGTTCTCTGCGATGTCTAAGAAAAAGAAAGAACTCGAAGACAATAGAGAGAAGTGTCGCTCAAAACTGCTTTCCGTTCAAAATCTGATCAATGATTTGAAGGCCAAAAGAAATATATGGACCACAACTTGCGATCAACTCAAGCATCAGAAACGACAAATAGTGGCAGATCTGATCCTCTCTTCCGCTTTCATTGTCTTCACGAGTGCTCTATTGCCTAATAAAAGATATCTTTGTCTCAAAAGATGGCAAAAATATTTTGAAAATGAATGTGACCTCAATTTTGCGGACAATTTCAATATTATCGATACTTTGGGGCAAAAGCAACAGATTTTGGAGTGGATTGAGAACACAATTTGTTACGACCCGTTCGATGTTGAAAACGCTCTAATATCACAAAATTGTAGACAAAATGCAATTATTGTGAACAGTAATCGAGAGATCATAAAGACTTTAAAATATTTATACCCGGATTCAATCGAAATTGAAAATCAAAGCGAAGATGAAATCAATGGTTTGTTAATCAGAGCCTTTGAAAGGGGAGAAGTGGTTATCTTTGTTGGAGTCAATGACTTTGACTCAAATCATTTGATTAGAAAATTGATTGAAAGTCAATTTATTGATGAAAATGAAAAACAGGTATTTCCTTAAAATAGATGTCTTTCCATAAATCTATTAAACAATTAATTTATAGTTCATTAGATTTGGAGAACAATTGTATCGTTTGTCGAATACTTTTAAGAGTTTTATAATATCGCAAAATATAATGGATTTGACGCCAAAAATATTAAGTAAAGTGACGACAATTAATTGGGTAACAAATCAAAAGACAACGACTGCTGTCGACAACAGTTTTATTTCAGAGCTGAGGACAAGCATTCAAAATGAAAGACAATTGATTGAAGACGAAAATCAATTCATTCAAATAATTTCAAATGATATGCAATCAATTGAAACAATGGATATATGTTTGAAGTGATTAATTACTTATGAATTTTGTGTCAAATTTTCGATAACTCATTGATTTTTATTGTTTTGCGAACTTTCTTGAGAGGAATGGGACGCCTGTTGTAAAAGTCGAGTCCGTTTTCGGGAATAGTGTTGCCAATGAAGAAGCATCTGATCCTCAATGAATTTGGAACATTCACTCCGAGACAGTTCTCTTCTGAAGTGTTCGTATTGTAATAATTCGAGGAAATGTAAACACATCGGATACCTGTCCACAAATTAATCGACAAATCAATTGAAATTAACTTATATATGAGAAGAGAGATAGACTTACTTCAAATATTTCGTATATTCGGGTCTTTTCCAGTACTGAAGATATTCGATATAATTAATGAAATTTTTATCCTTGAAATACCCCCTTTGGGCCAAATCTGCATAAAAATCAATAATTCAAATAATTTCTCATTAATTAAGTTCAGAGAATATGTTTGATATTAACTTACAGTTGAGATAACTCGGGTTTCCTAAGCACTGAACGAACTCGAGTTCAATTTGAAATCGCATTCTTTCCTCTGAATCTATAAATTATTAAAATAAAGAAAACTTATTAATCATTAAATCAATTATTTATTTGTATTGAAGTACATGTCGTCATTAAAACTAAAAATATATAAAAATATTTGATTTTATTGTCTATTGTTTGTTGAGTTTGTTTTGGAAGTCAGTCCATAAGCTTTGATCATAATTTTGATCCGAATATAGAGGAACGGCTTCTTTCAATATATCAGTTATTGTCTTCTCTGAGAAAATAATTGGTTTGAAATCGAGTCTCGGTTTTGAAGCGACACAAACGCAGTGTTTGTTATCGAGAAGACTCTCTTCGAAAAGCCAGTCCTCCAGAAGAGAGCCGTCGACGCGAACACATGTATCGTAAGTAACGGTTTGTGTATTGAGTTGAGGCGTCGGACACTCGAAACTGATTCTCTTCAGATCGAAGGCTATACCGATTCCCTCCGCTTTGACGAAACTCTCCTTCAAAGTCCAGAGTCTTATAAATCGGCACAACTTTTGCCATTCATTCGAACCATTATTTATGAAAATCCACTCTTTTTCAGAGAACTGGCGATTCATTAGACGGAAAAAGTCATTGAGTGGTCTATCGCTCTGTTGACCCGAATATTCAATTTTCATGACATCGACGCCTACTTTGGAGGGTATGTCCGATACAACAGAACCGATGACACAATAGTCACCCGAATGACTGATATTAAGATCGATCTCAAGACCGGAACTTTGGATTAGATTTGTAGCTATGAATGGTTTTCCTCTTTCGGTTCTATCAAATCGTATGTCTTTATAGTCAATAGTTTTCAGACAATTTTGAGCACAACTTCTGAGAAGAAGTCTTCCGATTAGCGCCAGTTTTGCGTCTTTTTTGAAAACAAATCGATTAATTCGCGACAACTCTTCCCTCTGAACACATTTGACGGCTAAAAGCCATTCCTCTTTAGATGGACTCCATTTGGAAGCGTTAAAAAACCATCGAATGCCACGAATGGCAGTCATCTTATCGACCGATGAGTTACTCATTTCAATAATTACCTCTCATTTGTGACGGCATTAGTTTTGTCTCCATTTTATTGCCGCAAATGTATTCCTCTTCAGTCAAATTGATTGACGTTTTGTTGAATCACTTCTTCATTTGAGTCAATGACTGGTTTTCCTCAAAATCCTTCACTAAATAACGTTTAGAGAAACGATTGAATCGAAACGTTGTTTATGAATGACTTCCGACCGCTAAATGAAACTCAAAATTGATTTGAATTTGAGATTAATTTTAAATATTTATTGTTTTCAATGAATTTAAGGATAAATTTCTGACAATTTCTTATCAAATGAGGACTTTATTGTCATTATCTGTGATTTTCTTGTCTCTAGTGTTGCCGTCGGTTGTGGTGTTGTCATCGGATGAGAAGATATCCTCATTTTTGTCTTCTGGTGGACATACAAACAATTGGGCGGTTCTGGTCTGTGCTTCTCGTTATTGGTTTAATTACAGACATGTGGCGAATGTCCTCTCAATGTATAGGAGTGTTAAACGTCTTGGAATACCCGACAGCCGTATAATTCTGATGGTGGCCGACGACATGGCCTGTGACGCCCGTAACCCGAAAGCGGCCACTATTTTCAATAACGCTCAGCACTATATCAATGTTTATGGCGATGACGTCGAAGTCGACTATAGGGGTACCACATCTCGTCTTTCCTCTCATTCAATGGCTTTTTAAACAATTTTTTTTATTAAAGGATATGAAGTGACGGTTCAGAATCTGATCCGTCTTTTGACGGGAAGAGTGAGAGACGGAACCCCAAAATCAAAACAATTGTTAACCGATTCCGGAAGTAATGTCTTGATATATATGACAGGACACGGAGGGGACGGGTTTCTTAAATTTCAAGACTCGGAAGAAATAACTTCCGTTGAATTGGGCGACGCTTTCGAACAAATGTGGCAAAAGAGACGATACAATGAACTCCTTCTGGTTGTGGACACCTGTCAGGCGGAGTCACTCTCACAGAAAATATATTCCCCAAACATTTTAGCGATCGGTAGCTCCAAAGTGGGAGAGGACTCCCTTTCACATCACGGGGACCCCACTATTGGGGTTTATGTCATCGATAGGTATACCTATTATGCGCTCGAATTCCTCGAAAAGGTTGGAATCGATACTCAAAAAAGTTTGGCTCAGTTTCTGTCTGTTTGTCCAAAACGTGTCTGCATTTCGACGGTTAGTGTAAATAAAGATCATTACAAAAGAGACACAAATAAAGTACCGCTAATCGACTTCTTCGGTAATGTGGCGGCCATTCAGTTGATCCAAATCGAAAACTCGACTCAAATCCATACAATCCGTACCACAAGTGATGAGAAACAAGACTCTGATCCGAATCAATACAAACTGGAATCAAAAGAAGTGACTCATAACTGGCATTATGTCAATCGATTCCCAAGTTTTTGATATCCTTTTCAATTAATTTATTGAATAATTTTTGTAAATAAATAAAAAATTGTATTAAATATGAATTAATTTTATTTAAAGATTGAATGAAAGGCTATTACATGAATAAAAATATAGAAGAGTTGTCTTAAGCGGACTTTAAAACCGAATAACTTTTTACATAATTGTGTTTTAAGTCTATAATTGTAATACAAATTACATTCGATTAGAATTACATCCAAATAATGGTAACAAAAATAAAAGAAATAAAACTATTCTTTTCAATCAATTATTACAATTAAAACTTAATTTTGATTCCAATTATAAATTAACGTATAATACAATCAATTAAATTAATTTTAATTAATAATTATATATAAAAAACTTCGAAAAGTTATCCGAAAAAACTTTCAGTTTATGAGAAATTTTTTTCCGAGTATTTTATTGCAATTGAGCTAATCGTCAAACAAAAAAACAAATGGTTTTCAGATTTTTTGTTTCAGAAAAAACCCGAATTGAAAATCGTTTCAAAAAAATTAGTTTTCAGTGTTTGACGACAATTAAAAGCGAAATAAAACTGATTCCAGTTATACAATAGTTAAACAATTTTTTAAGACTTTAATCTCAATATAAAGATTAGTTTCAATTGAAATGCATTTAAAGTAAAAATTGATTTTCACTTAAAAAATGACAATAATTTAGTCTTCGATTCTGTTTATGAAAAGAAAGGAATTTCTGTTTTGTTTGAATAAAATGAAGAAATGATTGAAAACAATGTATTAAATAATTTAATTAATCGAAAGTTTATCTTATTATGAGATTAAAGAATCACATTTCTGTTTGAAATAACAAATTATTGAAAAATATTGATTTAAACGCTATTTAATGGTTTAATTCAAAAGAAGTTTATTCTCCAAATCAAAAGTTATTACCGATTGAACCGCTGTTAAAGACATCCCTTTAATAATCGTTAAAATGCTGTCAGATATTCAACATTTGAAATATTAAATATATTTATAGTAAAGTATAAAGTGATTGAATTCTTGATTAAACCCCTTTTTGTTATATCGAATATTCCGTACATAAAAGGGCTCATAATTAATAAAAATCAACCAAAAAATCAAAATAATAATAATTATAATTATAATAATAATAATAAAATAAATGATAAAAATTAATGAAAAAAAGGCAAAAAAAGCTCAAAAATGTAACGATTTGTATATAAAAAGAGATTAAATTTGAAAACTTGTCAAACATATTAAACTTTCAAATCTTTCAAAGTTTAGAACAAATTGTTGTTTAGAACAATCAAATGAAGACTTTTTGGTGGTCAGACCACTCACTCATATTTCACTTTAAACTATTCAAACCTCAACTGAACTGTCGTTTGATTTAACTCTTATCGAGAATTGCAAACAATGTTTGTTTGGCATACAATTAGTGATCACTTGAAGTGCATTATCACTACTCTTATCACTTTTAAGACCATTCTTTGCAAGTCTACATATTTTGGGTATAAAATGTAATTTTATTCTGAAATGGTTTCAGTATTGAAATAATGGCTGCAATGGAAACAGCGAAGAGCGAAGAGACAGATCATTTAATTTAACAACTCGTGACAAAGTTGTAATGAGTTCGTTAACACAGCGCACATACCAATAGAGTTTGCCTCTATTGCCTCCATTGCCTCTATTAACTCTCTATCGCTCAGACGCTACAGTTTACAGTCCTTACAGTTCACTGTATTGTCTAATGTATAGAAAGTATGGAAAGAGTTAAGACAGACAACAGACTAGCCGATAGATAGTGAAAGAGTGCGCTGTACTAACCGTCCACTCATTTCAATAAAATTAAATCACATTTTTATTTTTTGATCAGATTATCATTGCTTTGAATTTTTCACCGATTATTGTGGAGTTCATCTGTAGAAGAGATGAAACCACTTTTAAACACATATTAGACACACTTTTCTCCAAAACTAACTAAAAATGAATTTTGTTTCAAAACCAGAAAAGTCAAGAAAATGTTAGAACAGATATATTTATAAATCAGATGAGCAATCAGTATATGTTTTAAATTATAGACTATATGTTGAACTCAATTAACTTAATTAATAGACACCCAGAGAGGGCGGCGCCCATTAATGATTAATTAATGGCTTCCTATATATATGTGAACATTAAACACAATCAAAGACTCAAAAATTGTATGAATTTCTTTGAACGCCAACCGTTTGGTTCACTTCATTGACAATTCCTCAACAGTTATACAAATAGGATCCGAATCAGACGCCAACTCGACTTCACTCTAGTTTTGGTTAAACCGCTTTTAAATCTGAAAATTATTTGATTTATTTGAAAATCATTACAAAATCAGTGATTAATCGCTGTTTTGCTTTAAATACGAATTTTTCAGATCTGGTTCTTATCACTGATAAGCTTACAATTGATAATCAATTTTTAATACTCAGATGAGTTTTTGCATGATTTCAAAACTAATGTAATGTATTATTAGAGATGAGCAAGGTCTTCGACTTTAATGGGTTCACATGAGGTTAACAGATATTTCAGTCATTAACTTGTATTTGGATTTTCTAAACAAATCGTCTGTTAGTTGTTCAGCAGAAAACTAATGGATTATCCTAGCTCACTTTGTCATATTTATGAACATGCAAATTGATTTTTTCACGATTGCAAACAAGCAATTATTTGATTAAACAGCAATTATTTTGTGCGAATAGTCGGTCACACAAAATGTCTCTCAAATGTTTGGATTCAGTTTAAAAATAGTGAATATTTTTAAAATTTTGGCGAAATATTCTGTAAGTGATGTCTGTTTGAAGCAAATGCTAAATCATTTGGTGTTTTAGGTTTAGGCTAATGACTCCCCTTTTAAATGCTTTGAATGACTTGAATCCGAAACGAGATATTTGAGAAATCGTAGGTTTTTTAGAGTGAGTCGACCCTCACGTCAGATACGGATTTAACAAATGCTTTGAATGGTTTCATTCTATTATATCTTTTTTACATAAAATTATTTAATTTATGACATCTTATTATATCAATTAATTATCAGTAAATTGTTTCATAACAACATTTATTGGCTGATCGACCAAAACATAAAATCAAACAGAAATTTGACATTAAGTCATACTTCTAGCAACAAAGAAGAGGTGCCAAATGCCTATTAAGGCCCAAATCAAACATAAAACTCTAGTAAATTCTCACTACGAAAGCACTTCATTAAAAAAGTTTGATATTCAATATCATAATCACTGAATATATGGAAAATATTTTTAGGAACTTAAGAGCGAGTCATGAATCGGAAGAAAAAAAACAATTAAAAAAATGTGAATTAGTTTTTGAATTAAACAAAAAAAAGGATTAATTGCTTTCTAATCGATTTTCATTAAATTAGTTGAATTTTATATTTTTGGAACAAAATGAGAGCCAAAAATTATTTTTTGGTATATTATCAGTGTTTTTGGGATTCGACTAATCGTTTGAATGTAATTTGATTTTTAAAATGTTAAATAATTTTGGAGATTAGTCGCCATATAATGGATGTTCACTTTAAAGCTCAGTTATGGCTCCAGGAAATCATTGGAGTCTTATTCTGGTCGTATTAAAAACTGATAGATTTGTGAATCGCATGTTTCAAATTGAAGTACGACTTTCAAGACTTGAAGTCTCATAAAAGAGCCGTTCAATTAATGCCATTGACTAAACTCTGATCAAAATTTTAATTATTAAATAAATTAGAGTCCATTGGATTAAATCGATTCAAATATGTTTGTCTGATATCCCATTAAAAGCAGTCAATCAAAAGAATCATACAAAGAGTTGTATTAAAAAACAATATTTTGTTTAAATCAATGATTTGATAATCGGTTTAAGAATGTGAAACAAAATGAACCCTTAATTGAAAGTTAAGGCAATTTCTCCTGAAATTATTGTAACAAAAATCTCTTCACAGATTGAATTGATTTGAAAAGATGAAAAAATATTGAGAAAGTATTGAACTTTAAGGCAAACTCTAATTCTAACATAAATTTTATGTTTTGATTGTTTGGCACCTCTTTTCACATCAAATCCAACTTTTGTTTAACAAATATTAGACTATTTTTCGATTATTATTGCATTTACTCTAACTATAAATCAATTGAAAATTGTTTCCTAAGGAAAGGAATCGTTTACTCTATGCGTAAGTCTTATTCATTTGTTTGGAATATCACTCAAAAACTTTTTATTGCAATCATTAGATGCACTCATTTTTTCATACAATTGATTGTATTATTAAATTCTCGATAATCGAGACATTAAAGGCAAACAAGACTTTTAGAGCCCAAGTCATACAAAACTAATTTAAATTCATCACAGCTTTAAATTCTTTCCCTTTAAAACCAAAAAACAAACAAATTTTGATCACTTTTTAGCGATCGGACCACTTCTCGTGTAATTGAATTACAATCAAAAGTTTGGTTATAATCACTCGAATCATATCCAATGGATAATCACAGTCTGGTTACTCAAGACATGGGCTAATCAGTCAATTTCATTGACCATTGATTTGTATTCAGAATCCTTTTTCATAAAAAGTCTTAAAACACAATAAATGGTTGACTTAACGAACATTTTTTGTCATTCATTGCAATAAACGTTTTACGTCTAATTCGGAGCATTTCTTCATTTCTTTTGTCGTTTTCGTTCAATTATTAAGTCATAAAAGTATTTGAAAACAAATAATAGTAATAATAATAATATTAATGATAATACGGAGGGATTCGTAATTTTATCGTAATTTTGTAATATTAATAATACCGACGGTTTTAGTAGAAAATTATAAGAAAATGATTATTATATTATAGTTTAAAAATTTGTGTTGAAAGTCGTAGTGAGCGTATGGCGTATGGCTTATAAGTTATAGCGTATCAAAAAGCACCAAATGATTAGTTTTTCAAACAAACTATAGAATTATATAATTATAAATCACAAAAAGAGAAACCCTTTTAGGGCTGAAAATCACGTAAACAGCGATTCCCGAAAAACAGCGAATAGAATATGAATTAATGGTATAATGAAAAGCATTTTTGAACAGAATATGAGCAACAATTGTCACTTACGATACGACAATATATTTAAATAGTTTTAAACAATTTAAACCAATTATAATCTTTGATATTAGAATTTCATATTAATTATAGTCTATAGAGAGTAGTCATAGAGAATGAGTTGAAAGAAAAGTTTTAAAACTTTTTCGACACTATTCATAATTGGCTATAGTTTTGAGTATAAGATAATAATTATAATAATTAATAGAATTTAAGGATAGTTTAGTAGAGAAGAGAGAGAGAGAGAGAGTTGTTGTATATAATAGTATTAATAAACTTATATTATTGAATTGAATTGACTGATCAATGATTGAAAAGACTGTGAATAAGAAAATCTATTATAGAATAGTATAGAATAGGCACCCAATGTATTATTTATGTATACTTTTAATACTTGTGAACTTCTAAGCCATACAATTATGTTATGATTACTATTCCTATGCTTTCGAAATATTAATAATTTTTGGTCAGAAAAAATCAATTCTTTTATAGTCGTTGACCTCATGTGAGACGTTCTGTAATTAATTAATTTTAGTTTTTCTCAACGAAAATAGCCTTCAGTTAATAAAAACCCACTATTTCTCGAAACAACAACTCCTTTAGAGATAGAGAACTGAATATTCAATACTGTGTTATAGAGTGAGAAACACAACTCACAAACTGAGCACTTAGTGAATCATTACAAACAACAGACTCCTAGCCATAAACCTTAACCTGGACTCTAATTATATTCTGTTTTTGATGAAAATTTTATGTAAAACACAATTAATGGATATTTTTCATTAATATCGATGTTTTAGATACGAATATTATAACGATTTATCTCAAACTCCAATTCATCCCATTTCTCAACATTTGTTTCATTTGATATTTTCTGACATAAGTTCAAACAATTCACTAATAATTATATCGTAATTAAACTTGATAAAGAAATTAAAGCAATTTAACTAGTTCAGTTGTATTTAAGTGTATCCTATGTATGGCCAAGGGTTGTGTATTTGAAAAAGCCATAGACCGGAAAAATACCTCTAGAATTGAGGTAAAATGGAACCCATTGAGACGTTGGCACCTTGGCCATGCCTCTTGTTAATCTGATGTCTGGAATTTTTGTCTGTTTTAGTGATACTGTCCATTGAATTATGAAACGAGAGAAACAATTATCTCGAACTTGAATTTTAATTTCTTTGTCTAAAGAATTGAAAGTAATTTTCGCAAAAATGAATTTTTTATCAAAACTTTCTATCGTTTGAACTCTTAATCGTTTTTGACTGAAACGAGAAAATTATTCTAAAAATAATTTATATAATAAATGATAATAAATGAGAATTAGTTTGAAATCAGAGGAAAAATATTTGAAGAAAAGCACTTTTCATCTGATAAGAGATAATGGATTAATATTTTAAAAATTTTCTAATAATGTATTTAAATATTTTGGTTCATTGAATATCATAACTAAAGAGAAAGAGTTGACATATTTCTGACACAAATATTCTATTTTTTAAATAAACTGTCGAATCATTGAAACGATAAAAAAGTAATTAACTTTGAATTGCTTTCAATTTTTAAAACAGATTTTGTTTAAAAATATTTTCATTTGTGAAGGTTTTGAAACAAAGTCTCAAATGAAAAGATGTTTGAAAATCATTGAAAATTAGTGGAAGCGATAGAATTGAAAACTGGTTTAAAGTATAACTAATTCCGGAGATTCTGAGACTGAAATTACTGTCAATGACATCAATAAAAGGGACGGTATGGCCGTCAATATTATTTACGCCATTAGAGCACAGGTTTTAAGACTTGATTTTTAGTGTCGTTTACTTAATTATTTCTTAAAATCTTTTATATCCTGGTATTAAGTTTGTCATTATTTTTGTTTGTTTTAACTTGAATTATCATTGAATTGTCCATGCTTATCTCAGTTCATATCATTTAAAACATTTGTTTGATTTTGAGGTAAATTTGATTAAAATTGGAAATTGAGATCAATTTTGAGTTTCGTTATTCATATTTGAATTAATCGAATGAAATAATTATGAAAATGTCAAAAGAGGTGATTCGTTGAATTGAGCAAGTTAGTTAATTTACAAGATTATAATCAATTATATCGAATTATAGCCAATTATAGACAATGAAGTCAATCAAATGCATTACTAACTGATGTCCGAATCATATCAAAGACTATATTAAATACTGAGTATATTAGAGAAAGAGTTGTTTGGCTTTCAGTCTAATTCTTACGTTTAATTCGAGCGCTTATTGAATGGCTGTGCGATTGTTGGCCGCAAAACGGCATTTGTTGTAATAATTTGTCGAAGAATTGCCGCTCAAAGAGTTGACTAGAGATTCAATACAATCGAAATGTCTTTCATTCGAGTAGTTGTGAAAAGTCTGGGTTAGGGTTCGATGGCTGGAACTGGTGTTGTGATGAAGACGTATGGCTTAGAGATGGAGTGGCGCTACTCGAGTCACTCGTGTGCTGTTGTTTGTGATGATGCGATAAGTGCTCATTGGCTCCGACACCCACACCACTGAACAGAGACAGTCGAGACAGCGGTGACGCCTGAACTGCAGCGAAGCTTCCATAGGGATTGGTTAGACCCGAAAACGCATCGTAAGGGTTCGTTGAACTCCGACTCTTGTGCGCAGTCGGACCCACTCCGGTCAGGTTTGATGACGCGCCCGCAGCTGCCAACCAGGTCTGGTGCGCTGCCAACGGTGTCGGCATTGATGTCGGCGTTGAGTACAACAGTCGCGCAGATGTCGCCGCAGAACATGAACTGAACGCCATGTGCTCTGATGTGATTGGACTCGAACCGGGACTCCGGTGTTGTTGTTGTAGTTGAGACTGAGAGTGAAGGGCAGAGTTTTGTAACGATACCAAAGCACTCAACGGGTCCCGACCGGCGCTTGACTGGTGCGCATATTTAAGCTGTAAGTTCTGAGGACTGAGTGCTTCGTCAGGCGTCGAGCCGTGTGTCTGATGTCCAACCAATTGTTGACCCGATCTGTGCGCTAAAGAGTGATCCAATGGCGGCACAGAGTCTTCATCGGTCGATGACCTATTCATATGAGACTGATCTCGAGGCGACTGCTCTGATTGTGCTGTCAGTGAGTATGCACTGGGATTCTGAGGATGAACCTGAAGCAGTCGCGAATGGCCGACCTGTCGGCGCTGGCCATAGCGTTTGGCGGGCAGTGTTCCGGCGTGTCTCTGCATATGCGTCTTCAGATTACCTGCAATACAAGTAATGGTCAGTCAATGCATTTAAATGAGAGTCGAGTCAATGGCAGACAAACCTTTCTGAGAGAAGGTCTTTCCGCAGAGAGTGCAGGGGAAGCGATCGTCCTTATTGTGGGTGCGTATGTGAGTTTGCATGTTGCCTTTCTGGGAGAAACTTTTGCCGCACACTCCACACGCAAAGGGCTTCTCTTTGGTGTGAACCGATCGGACGTGTGTCTTGAGATTACCCTTTTGGGTGAATCCCTTACCGCAAGAGTCACATCGATAGTCTTTTTCCCCGGTATGTATTTTCATGTGTGTGTCCACATTTCCCTTCTGAGTGAAACTTTTGCCGCATATCTGTCCCAAAGAGTTATTTATAAGAAATTTATTTACGATTTATAAGAAATTCTTTGAATTCAATTATTAACAAACGATTAATTGAAAAATAAAAGGAGTGTCCGTTCAATACGGAAAATATTAGTAAAACTTTAATTAAAGTGAAAAAACAGCAAAACTTGTAATAAATAAAATTAATTTATGAGAAGCTTTGAGAGCCTTTCATAATAAGCCAGACCTGATTGGACTGACAGTAAAGCAAAACTTTTTTTGTTTTGTTTGGAAAACTAAAAACTTTGCTCCACATGAGAGAAGCAATTAATGCAATCTCTGTATATCAGCCCAAATAGTCAGATAAAAAGGTGACCAAACTCTCATAGAATGCACAGATAGTTAGCGCTAACCATAACCAACAGAGCGGAGCAACTAATCCACAACATATCGACTTTTATGAGAGGACTAGACTTCAATATTTTATTCGTAATTTCAGTAAATTTCTGTTTCCAGATATGAATCAGTTTGGGAATTAAAATTAAGGACAATCGCCTTATAAGTCATAACCCCTTCCAGTCTATCCTTCCAAATGTCTACTCGTCGTCCATTAGGACGCCATTCCTTTTCGTCAAAAATGATTTATTAAATGGCATTCAAATGAACTCAACTTTTCTAAAATTGAATGAATAGCTTCAAGTTTATTGCAATTTCAAATTGGTCTGAATAATTGAGTTTATATTGTACTTGGTGAAAAAATCAAGAAATTCTCTCACATATAAAAAGAGTCTCCAAATAATTGGTAACACTTTTATTCCTAGACTCGATTTCTTATATCTGTATTTAAAGCAATAATTTTTTGACTAAAAAACAGTTAAAACAGGATTTTCTCGAACTATAAAATAAAATTTCAAAACACTTAAAAAATTCGCGAAAAGAAATAGTTTTTTATTGGATTTTTGTTTAAATGTTTTTCTTTTGATTTCATCTGTTTTTATGAAAATAATAATAAAATAACGAATAATAAGAAGAGACATAACATTAGAGTTGAACAAAAAATAATAGAAAAGATGACTTACATGACAGGCATAGGGTTTGTCTCCGGTATGTATCATCATATGTGTCTTCAGATTACCTGCGATCAAATGGTTATCTAATAAATCAATTTTAATGTGGTTTAGCGGACATACCTTTCTGTGTGAACAGTTTGTGACAGACGGGGCACAGGAACTGCTTGTTATTCGATGCGTTTCTGTTGCGAGACATTGTCGATGATCCGGAAGCGGCTGACGCTCGACGTTGAGACTGATGGTGAGAATGGTGGTGGTGGTGGTGCGGAAGACCAGCCACTGCTGCCGACGGGTGCAGATGAGCCGGATGTGGGTGCAAATGGCCGGTGTGTACCCCAGAAAAATGAGGTGGTTTGTGCTCAAGACCCTCGTTTGGATTCATTCTGGAGGAGCAGGTGGTGACGATATCTGACGTTTTGTTTAGTGAAGAACTGACACCAATACCAGAGTATTGCTGACAGATATCGCACGGATAAGACTTATCTTTATTGTCCGGATGCGGACACTTATGGGAATTGATTCCCGAGTGGGGATGAGTTGAATGAGTTATTAGTATATCACTGGGAGAGCCCGATGAGGGCCCCGCTACTGGTCCGGGAGAATTAGCACTTGTTGTTAACACTTGTCCTCCGGGTCCACTCAAAGTTGACATTTTTTCTAAATAACTGGAAGCGGCCGCCAATTGAGAGATACCCGAAGTGGCGAACTGTAGCGGATTTTTCTTGAGGAAAAGGTCTGTGAGACTGGCCTGGTAGCCCGGCCATGGGGACTTCTGACTGGCACTCGCTAGTGACGGACTAACCCATGGAAAAGCACCGTTTTGCATGTTCGTTATCAACACCACTATAACTGTAAGGACTCTCACTCCGGCCAACACTTAGACCAGTCCTTGTGGTGATCGCTTCTCCTCTAATACTTGTGTCAATGATTTGCACGTTTCGGATATCAATTGAATTGACGAATAAATTCAGATAAAATTGAACACAAAATGGCACTAAAACTGAGTTTATGTCTAAGTTTTTGAAACTTTTGCAATATTTTACTTAATATTTATTATCAGTTGATTTCAGAGTTCAATGAATTAACGATTTGTTTATTTTGTTTTTTATTTGTTTAATAAAATTGTTTGAAACTCCAGTGATATATGTGAGCACTGATTGAGTTCGTCAACAGCTCTCAACTGTTGGCCATTCACTCGATTCGATGAATACTTAATGACAACAATGCGGTGAACAACAAGTTTACAGATTTGTTGCATTGAATGCATTGAAAGCATTGCATTTGATGCCAATTAATACCAAATCAACACTTAATTTAATTTTAATCGATTCGATCGATTTTGACCACAACCTAAGCACCAGTGCATCAGAGTTGGACTCCTATCCAGTACTTAGGATTTGTGTTTAGCCTACTTTTAGCAGCTTTTCCTCTTTGATCTTCTTTGACAAGACTTCTTTTTTTACAATTTCTTTTCAGATGGTCTGTACTCATAGCACACCATTTGAGATCATATCTGAAAATTTATTCAATAGAAACTTCAAATTAGTCTTGGTAATTTCATCACTTGAAAAGGTATTGAACTGAGGCTCAAGTAAATAAGAGGACTATCATTACGGGTATAGGTGAGTGGGACGGGTATAGTGTCAGTGCTTTTGATTCACTTAAACGCAAACATTTGAAATCGTTTGAAATTTCAATATTTTTATTGATTTGTTATTAAATAATCGAAAGCATTAAATATTATTAAATTATCAAATTTTAAAGAGCTCTATACTTTTCAATTTTAGCTTGATCATTTGATTATATAGCAATTCTATATTGAATATGAAATGGTGTGAACTTCTTATTATCAGTGATTGACAGATATGTTCTTAAAATTGGTTTTTATTCAAACAAAACTTTTTTTTCGCAAATAATTTCAAAGAGAAAAATAAGTGTCAATTGACTTAATGGCGAAAAGGAAAGCCTTCTTTTCTTTACTCTCTTATAGTAAACAACTATTAAAATGATTTGATTGAATAAAATCTAAATAATAGTATTAATTGAAATGAAAAATATGTATAATTAAAGTTATTTTTTGGAATTCAGTCAAAGAAATGTTAGTTATAATTGATTAGAGGACTGGTGGAGGACTGGGTTCAAGAGCCCGTCAATAAAGACATTTAAGTAATGTATGTCTGTATGCAATAAAATTTCAAAAAATATAGTTTTTATGTTCGGCGACACAAAGTGTGGACATTCAGCGAACATCACTTCTCTGATCCCTATGGAGATGGAAATGCGATCAATGAACTCGAATGTCAACCACAAGGAGGAAAGCCATGAAAGGCAATCAATAACATATGAATGAGACAATCCAAGAACACGGTCTGCACTCCAATAGAGGTCAACTGCCAGCACAACCATCTCAGCACTGATATGGATCAAGAATTTGTTTCAACAGTTCACAAACTGGCAAATGATTCCAACATTTCTAGACATCGCCGCTATATATATGAATGGCTGGATATCAGAGCAGACATCGCAAGCAATATACCCAAATCGAAAGCCATTTCGACTGAGTCTAGAGCGCTCTCTCTCTCTCTCTC